>JAHPZR010015405.1:152500-160000 GCA_019787425.1 Platygyra sinensis | reverse complement strand
AGGAAGCATAGATACAAATGTTTGAACTATAACAGTTTTTCTAAATATCTTAAAGACATGTTTACTTTGCGTCAGTCTTCATACTCTTTTAGAAGAAAAAAATATCTTATCTCTATGTAAACCTGTTACTTCTACTTATGGCCTCAACTCCTTTCGTTAACTTTTGCGTCTAAGAACTTGGAACTCCGTAACCTAAGAATGTCAGATCTGAGTCTACTTTTTCTGGTTTAAGAAGACACTTGATAGAGTTTTTATGCATGTATCTATCTATATATGTACATTTTTCTGTTAGTTTAAGACTCTCTGTTGTGAATGCGCAGACTCGCTTATTTGCTCAGTTTGTAAGGATTTTAGTGTAGAGCGCGCGCGTGGAGCGCACGCGACAAACACCATAACGTTGTATAGCGTCTTGCATCAGATTGTCACGTATTTCTTGTAACGGTTCAGGCCACTCCGTCAGTTGCCCTGACGAAGTGTTTTTAATAAACACGAAATATCGGCAAAGTCATTTTGTTCCAGTTTTTTGGATATTTATGTTTTACTCTGGGAATTAGATCACGACTATGGATATTTTATGTGAGAAGAATAATATGTATATCCAGTGACTGATGGAAGAGGCGCTCAATGGGCCGTTTTTTAAGCTGTTAAACTTAGAGAAGAAATACGTTAAGTATACGAATCACTTACAATACCTGACTGAGTGCGAGGCGCGTAATGTTATCTCCGGAGGATTTAAACTGAAGAAATCATTGAACATTGGACACGTCTCTGAGAACTTTGAAGAGGAATGGAATAAGCTTCTCGACGACTGTTCACACGGATTACAACGACTTCTAAGGGGTGAGATCTCCGTGGTTTTGTCAGCTTTGGAGGAACAACGACGAGCTATTGTGACGAATTTGGAAGAACAACAGTATTCAGCGTACATGGGTAGCATCCGTAGAATCGTATCGAGGATTGAAGCCGCAATGAAGGATAAACATGTGCGTAAGTTGAGTACACTGTGCGGGACAGAAATTGATGACGCTACCAGTCCTAACAATGGTGCCGTGGCGGATGTTATTTCTCAACTTGTACCAGATTCACAACAAGAAAGCAACGAAAGTGTACAGGAATTGCAGACAGTATTTGTAGCGAGGAGACAAGATGTGAATGATTCGGAGAACGTCGCTCGCAACGCAGTGGCCACAAGGTCTGTGGGAGCCACAACTTCGGGACTGAACAGTGTTAATGTACATTTTGAGGAGACGGTTGTAGTGCACTCGGCAAGGGAGAGTGTAGAACCCATCATTGAGGAGGATCGCTTGGCTTTGGCTACTGAAGAGGAAACCTTTTTGGCTGCTCCCGGAACAATTCAAACAGTAGCAGAAACCACCGTTGGCCTTAACACGGTGGTTAACCTCTCGACGCGTGAGTTGACGGATAACGAGGTATCATTGTTGTCAAAGGGTTTGAATTTTTGCCCAACTCCAAGAGACTTTGATAGATATAAGTTACGTAGGGATATAAATGACTTTATTAGACGTATTAGGCTTAAGGAATATTTTTATGGCGGAGATAATGTTGAGGGGGATTTTTCAAATGTCCCTGCTTTTAGGAATAAGTCTACGTGGTGTCCGGAGCGGGGGAGGGAATTGGCTATAGAAGCATATGCTCAGGCTGTAGAAGAGGAGATCTTATCCTCTTTTCATAATGATGGAAGGGTGTACAGCAATCTTTTGCCGGCGGAACGCCAAGCACTTAAAAATCTTAAGTCTTATGATGATATTGTTATTAAGGAAGCAGATAAGGGCTCGGGGGTTGTAATTATGGATAAAGAAAGGTATATTAATGAAGCCGTCAGACAACTTGGGGACCGGACAGTTTACAGGGAAACTGCTAGCGATCTTACTCAGGAGATTTCTAAGTTGGTTAACGATAGAATTCGACAACTTTCTAATGACGGGTTTATCAGTGACAAAACACTGGAATATCTTTTAATTAACTCTAAGCCCAGGGCAGGTCGATTTTATCTTTTGCCTAAGATACATAAGAGAGGTTGTCCGGGTAGGCCGGTTATCTCGGGCTGCGGGACTTGCACGGAAAGGATTTCGGAGTTTGTGGATGCCCACATTAAGCATTTAGTCCCAGAAATACCATCTTACATCAAAGATACCAAACACTTTTTACAAGTGTTGAATGATCTGGGTAGGTTGCCTGAAGGGGCTATTTTGGTAACAGCTGACGTAGTGGGCTTATATCCGCACATTCCCCATGACGAGGGTCTAAGGGCTCTGAGGGAAGCCTTGATTAAATCCCCAAATACGTCCGTTCCGGCAGATGATTTGGTGGACTTAGCTGAGTTAGTGTTAAAGAACAACAATCTTACCTTCAATGGTAAGCACTACCTTCAAATTTTAGGGACGGCCATTGGGACAAAGATGGCACCTTCTTACGCTAATATTTTCATGGGCAAAGTAGAATCTGACTTATTTGAGGGTTCACCAACCAGGCCTTATTTTTGGCGAAGGTTTATAGATGATGTGTTTTTTATTTGGACTGAGGGGGAGCAGAGTCTTTTAGAGTTTATTGAGCGTATGAACTCGTTTCACAACACGATTAAGTTCACGGTTGACTGGTCCTACAGTCGGGTGAATTTTCTCGACACAAGTATTGTTTTAAATGATGGTCTCGTCACTACAGATCTATACTCTAAACCTACGGATAAGCACCAATATTTGCTCCGCACTTCTTGTCACCCCAACGCATGCAAAAAGGGAATCCCTTTTGGGCAAGCACTGCGTATGCGTCGAATTTGTTCTACAGATGCCCTCTTCAATAAACGGGCAGGGGAGTTGTGTAGCCATTTGGTTAACAGGGGGTATGATCAACAACGGGTTTTGAGGGAGATAGACCGGGCGCGTAGGATTCCCAGGGAGGAAACACTTCGGGAAAAACAGCCGAGTAACAATAAGAGGGTTCCTTTAGTGGTCTCATACCATCCTATGCTCCCTAACATTGCGGGAATACTGCACAGGCTTCATCCTGTTTTACAGTCCTCTAGGCGGTGTAGTGAGGTTATCCCGGAGGTCCCTATGGTGGCCTTTCGTAGACCTACAAGTCTTAAAGACATGTTAGTTCATTCGGAGTTTAACACCCCTGAGTTAGTTAAGGGTTGTGTTGGGTGTGGGGATGGGAGGTGTAGGATTTGTAAATCCCTTGTCGAGGGGGAGAGTTTTAAAAGCAACGTTACGGGCAGAAGCTATGTAATTAATTTCAAAATGGACTGTAACACTGATCATGTTATCTATTTATTATCTTGTAGTAAATGCTCTAAGCAGTATGTAGGGTCTACTATAACAAAATTTCGAACTAGGTTTAACAATCATAAGTCTAGACTTAGCGCTCATAAGAGGTTGTCAGCGAGTAATAAGGAGTTAGATGACCTAGTATACAAACATTTTAATCAGCGGGACCATAAGGGAGTAGATGATCTTAGGGTGCAGCTCATTGATAAGTGTGCGAGTGAACATGTGCTAAGGGAAAGGGAGGCTCAGTGGGCGTACCGATTAAAGACTATTTCCCCTCTCGGGCTTAACAGTGACGATTTTTTTTCGAGACGTAATCCCAGGAGGGATTTATTTTAAGCAATACAATATCCTGTCATTTAAACGTTCAGATATTGGTTTGTTACATGAACCATAATTATAGTTATAGTTTAGTTGTACTTTTGTTAGAGCGTTCTTATTAGAACACTTAATTGTAAGAATTATGAATAGAACATTGGCATTACAACCTAATAGTGGCCTTTGTAAGCATTTCTATAGGCATTTTTCTGTTAGTTTAAGACTCTCTGTTGTGAATGCGCAGACTCGCTTATTTGCTCAGTTTGTAAGGATTTTAGTGTAGAGCGCGCGCGTGGAGCGCACGCGACAAAAACCATAACGTTGTATAGCGTCTTGCATCAGATTGTCAACGTATTTCTTGTAACGGTTCAGGCCACTCCGTCAGTTGCCCTGACCATAGTTAATGGAGGGAGACTGGTTATGAAAGCCGGCGGACTTCAAACGATTACAACAATAGGCGCGCTCTGAGGTTGAAGGTACAAGTCACGTGATCGCGAAGGTGCACACATTCAAAACAAGATGGCGGATGGAGTAGACGATCTCTTGCTATGGGGAGACGATTTCGAAGGATTTTTTAGACATTTTAGAAGGTGATGAAACAGTCAAACAGCAGTTTGTAGCAGCAACTAACAATGTAAGTTCAAATTGTGCTAATTCCTCATTCGAATTTCTTGCTATCGACCTAAACGTTCGCTTGTTTATATATTTGTGGCATGGCAATTTACTCGAGTCACTCGAGTCTATAAAACCCAAACATTTAACTTAAATAGGTTTGTCCTACCTGTAATGACTGATCAGTGTTCCTGTAGAAGTTAAGAACATGTTTTTCACTAAATGACTCGTTTAATATGAGAAGTGTCTTAAATAACTTGCTGGAAACCTCTTAGAATCGATCTTAGAATTCAGAGTACCACATCCCGTTTTAGCTTAGCAATATGATTTTGCACGAATCCTAATTTTTTTTTCTTCGTTCCGTTGTAGGTCCAGCAACAAGAAATTATCTGCCAAGACTGTGGGAAAAAATATAAAACCAAAGGGGGTTATGAACGACACACAATTTTGAAACACAGCAGTCTTCACGAAGGATCTACATGTAGTAAGCCTTTGAGTGTCAGCCTACTAGCTGAAGTTGTGGCTTCCGCAATCAGGAAAATAAATGAGGCTGAAGTGTTTACAGAAAGCTTGAGGGATGAATTAAGCAAGTATTCTTTTCAACAGCCAGAGGAAGGAAGTTTTGAATTCACTAGCATAAAATCAATGTATAATGGGTTTTTAAAGAATGGAGACTTAGAAAAGTTTTATCAGAAATATTATGCAACAGTTCCTGTAAAGTCTACACAGTTCTTTACTGGACTGTCATGGATTGCTGCCACTTTATTGTCAACCAAAGTTGCCGACTGCCTCATTGCATGCTGTAAGAGAAGCAAGAACTCTTATCTGAGAGGGAAAGGGCTGGCTTGCAATACCTGGGAGGTTATGTGCTGCACAATTTGTACAAGCAACATGCAAGAACCGGTACTGTGGAGAGCCAGCAAGCTATGGCAATACTAAAGGCTGGCAAACTTGAAACAAGATCAGAATGAAGCAAACAAAGGGGAAGTCTCTTCACAAGGATATTAGTCGGAGTTGCCAAGAAAATGAACAAGGGAGGCAATTTTAAAAGTCTCCTTTTATATTTAATTTACTTTTGTCCACAACATATAGCAAAACTGTCTACAACATTATTACAAAATCAATTTGGTTTCTTATGTTTAGTTCCAAACAATATTTCACAATGACAATGCTAAAACCTCATGAATGGAATTTGGAGAATTATGGAAAACTGCTTGTGAATAATATAATTCTAAAATAATATGTTACAATGACACTGCTAAAACCTTCTCATGAATGGAATTTGGAGAATTAAGGAAAACTGCTTGTGAATATTCAATAACATAATTCTAAAACATGTTATAATGACATTTGATTGTGAAAAAGTGATGGTCTATTACATGTAGCTGATACTGGCATTTGTGGTTTGTGTGCCAATGTTCTTTTCCATGTCAATGCAAGTAACAAACCAACTACTCCCTATGCTTTCTGTCATTTTAGGACCGCAGAAGCGAGGCTGCAACCTACATGTACATGTAATTGTCTCACAATTATCATTGTGTAGTTCCAGATGTTGTCCATACATGTATGTACCTGTTCCCCCCCCCCCCCCCCCATGCAAACAGAAAGGGTTGAAAATTCTTGAGGAAGGGGGATCTCAAAGGCCAAAAACTTTAAGGAAAATGCATGAACCTTGTGTGTGTGTGTGTGTGTGTGTGGGGGGGGGGGGGGGGGCGTATGGATAATTACCTTGGCAGTACACATAATTGCAAAAAAAATTCCACATCCCCTACTGAGGTTTTTAGTTTGAGCCATTCAAATATGATTTTCTAGTTCACCCTGACAACCTTTGAATTCCAATAAGATTTCTAACAAGCAATCTGAAATTCTCAACAGGGTGGTGTATTTTGTTACAATAGCTCAACTGATTTAGCTGAGTAACTAGCAAGACTACATGAAGTACACAGTAGTTTTACAGTTTGATTTTCTTTCGACATTGCAATTTCGCATCGGTCAACTGCTCCCAAGCTTTCTTCCTGTCTTTCCTTCCTTTGGTATTGCCACTCTGACATGAAATTGATCTCTCTATTTTTATGGTGTTGCCATTGTAACCAAACTGATAGATGTCAGGATTATCACTTCTCCTTCCCAGTTGGTGCTGCTTGCCAAAGTACTCTTCTAATGGGTCCTGACAGAAACGCTCTGTCAGGACAAACTTCATGCCCTCCTCTAGCAGGAATCTAACCACCTCAATGGCTGAATGGACTGTGATGCTGAATCCCTCGTAGGTCTGCCAGGAGAGGAACATCTTAGCCCTTGCATTCTGGGTGAAGTTCCCTGGTCTGTTCTCAGTGCTCTCCCTCCAGTCTCTCAAATACTGAGGGAATTCCTCCAAGAACTGAAACCTGTTACAAAATTTTGATAATTAATATGCAAACTTTGTGGATATGTCATCATCTGGTCAGTCTTTTATTTTGATTGAACTGACATTTTATTAATATACTTATAGCAATGTATAACCACAAATGATTTGGAATAATTTGAGCGAGGAGATATTTGTCATAGGTTATTAATTTTTTTAAAAAATCCAACTGCCTGTGCACTGATCCTGTCAGCCACATAAATATAAACGTTACAGCTCGCAGCAACAACTAGGATTTAGAAACATCAAACGAACAAAAATCAACCACACGACCTGTGCTATTGTCGTTTCTTGTTGTGAATGTGTGAAAACATACCTCTACAGTTTGACAGAAAATAAAGCAATACTTACATATTTCAATATCGTCGGGTTTGAAATGTTTCTCGCAAACGTGCACTTCGTCGTTTTTGATCTGCTCCATGAAATCCTGGTCGATTTCGCGTGCTTTCGTTACCTCTCCGAGACAGTCGTTGCGCCATCATCGATGAGCCTCGTCTTTCGCGACAGGCAGCTTAAAAATTCCGATTCCCTTGGATCTTCTGCACGATCCGCAGCCAAGAACGGAACAGTTGACCCCCGGCATCACTTATGAATCCTCTTCACATATTGTTTCAGTTAAATCGTCTCTAGATCGTACGTAAAAATGGAATAAACTCGCACAAATTCGAAGCAACGCCACTCGCTGCTCGCTATCTTGATAATTCTGTGCACCTTCGCAATCACGTGACATGCCATAAACCAAAACAAAGAGTTAGTCCTTTGAAGTCCGCCGGCTTTCATAACCAGTCTCCCTCCATTAACTATGCACCTGACGAGTGTTTTTAATAAACACGAAATAATCGGCAAAGTCCATTTTGTTCCAGTTTTTTGAATATTTATGTT
>JAHPZR010015405.1:137500-145000 GCA_019787425.1 Platygyra sinensis | reverse complement strand
AGTGTAGTTAAAAATTAGTTGTATAAGACAATTGTATTCACATTTAGCAGCTTTTTGAGTAAGGTAGGGTCGTATGCGCGAAGGAGTCCTAGATGTTTGCTTACTTTGTTACAAATTATCTCAACGTGCTCGTTCCATAAGAGGTGCTCATCCAATGTAACCTCTAAGTTACAAAAGCTTGATACTCTTTCAATGTTTTGCCCATGAGATTGTATTTCAATGTCTGAGGAGTGTTCTAGTTTTTGCCTAGTTCCGAATAGCATCCACTTTGTCTTACTCTAATTACAAGAAAAAAAAGAGTTAATAGGGTGGTTTTTATTTTTTACATTTGCATTTAACTACCCAGACCTCAGACCCGTGAAATTGAAACCTTCTGAATGTATCAAAAGCTCAGACCGAAAAACTCACTTTCTGCGTCTCTCAGGACGCGAAAAATATGACGTTTCAGAGAGTGCTTACCAAGGATTGTTTTAAGAAGTCCTGTTTACTGTTCGTCGACACAATGTCATAGGCAGAATTTGCAGAGAGAGGGAAAAAAACATCCCAAGGTGATAAGCCTGCAGAACAGGGGTAATTTTTTTTGCGTACATCGCGCGAATTCCGCGACACATCCGGGATCTTTCTATCGCCTGTAGCGCTAAATTTGAAATCGCGCGAGTCAAAAGACGCAAAACAATAAAGAAAATGGCCAAATACGGCGCAACATCGACTGCTCCTTGCCTTATGTCATTCGATACAACACACTGATTGATTAGGTACACTAGGTATCAAGCTTTTATTCTAAACATTTTTCTAAGCCGTTGATAATGGATGAGGTTTATCAAACTGATGTTAAAAATGCGCTAGTTTTACTTGTTATTGCGTTCGACGAAGTGGAACGCAAGCCTAATTTTGTTGCGTGACTATGGAGAGTTAGGTGCCCTGTGTAAGGTTATAGGCTGGAAAATCCACATTCCTGTAAGGGCACAAAAATGGCCACCCCGCTTAATTTTTGCAGGGGCATGTCACGGCATAGTTATTAACTATGTCACGGCCAGTAAACTGGTACCGTAGGGTCTAAGTGAGACACTGTGTGACGAACATGTGAGCACGTGAGCAGGCAATGTAGACTTTGGTCCTTCTTTCAATGTGCTCTCGATCTCATTCTTTCGCCGTGGAATTTTGAGGCTGAGTAGTATTATATTCAATAGTCCTTTCCAGTATGATGTTATTTAAACGTTCGTTCGAGCTCACGATGAGCTTGTGTATTTTATATGTTCACGAACACGATCGCCTAGGCTTTGGGATGTTCACTGGAAACAGCTGTATTAAATCCCCGGGCTGTATTTGATTGCATTTGTGGATTTAGTTCCAATTGCGACAGAAAAGGTCAGTAGTATCCGGTCGAATATTATTTGGAATCGGTGGAAGAGTACTCTGAAGGAAAGATCCATAAGAGTGAACCTGAACCAGGGAACGGAAATGTAAATACTGTGTACTTTGTTAATCAGGCCAGGGGAAATACTCGAATCAGTCGCACGGAGTTTGTTTACGCGATCAACGAGCACGCGATTGCAAATGTTTACTCAGTTATATTTGAGCTTCCTGCTTAGAATAATGATCGAAAAAATATACTTTTACAAATTAGCTTTTGCGCTTAAACATTACAAGTCAATGTGACAATATTTAGCACGAAATTTGAAAGCTGATGTAAATTTTTTAGTCCTATTAAACTTGTGAGTCTACGGAAACTGGTGCCGTCACGCAACGCAGTCTTCAATCAGACTGGCATGGACTTTGTCACTGAAATATCTTTCTGTAAAACCCCGGTTGTTAATGAAAAAAGGTTGGTTTTTAGAGGTTGAGAGTCAGCTAGGGAAATCATTTAAGGTATCTGTATAAACATTTATACGGCGTCGAACGCACTCTCATAATCTTTGATTACTACTAGTTTGTATGAAATATTGACTTCATTAATATTCCGATTAAAATTTTTCTCCAAAACAGATATTAGCGACTTAGGTACACTCGGGCTTTGTAAGTTCCCGATCTGAAGGAAGACTGTGCTAAATTTCATGTTTATACGACAACTACAAGTTTTATCAAAATGATGATTTCTAAAAGTTATTCGCAATACCTTCAAAAATGGTTGCTTTCGAACTCCCTTGAGTATTTATCAGAGTTTTTAACTCCGCCCCCGCTGACAATTGCGTGCAGTCATGTACAAAAAGCATCGCTGAAAATTGAAATTCAAAAGGCTATTAAACATGTTTAAGCAAGGGGCAAATTTAAACTCAAAGGGCTATTAAACATCTGTTTATGCGCGGGAATCACTTTTCATCAAAACTCCGTCCGAGTGTGTACCGTTCTACAACTGAAATGGTTCTCACACAAGCACGTTGATCGGGAGCTCCATTTGGAGCTCGCAGAATCCCCGATCAATCCTGCCCGGCGTCATTCCCCGGGGGGGTACTCCCTTATATGGGCTATATAGGTATGTGCGGCCCTAAAGGGTATGGTTTTTCAGCCATTTTGGTCATAAATAGGGTATCAATTTTAGCTGATTTTGGCTATTTTGGTCATAAATAGGGTATGGTGTTCGATCTCTTGCCTTGATTACTATGGGTATGTTTTTAAGAAACTTTTGCGCCATTATCGCAAAGCGGAAAATCACCAAACGCCCTTCAAAAATTCTGTTCACGGTATTTTAACAGGATTTTGATGTAATGGTCAAGTCATAAATAGGGTTTCGAATTTTTGGTTAGGTCATAAATAGGGTAAGAAATATCGCAGATTTTGGTCATAAATAGGGTAGGGGTTTTGGGACGCGGGCCGCACACCCCCACCCAATTTTTCTGGGAGTGCACCCCCCCGGGCGTCATTCACATGTCTTCACCTATTCCAAATAGTTGCGATCTCTAATTTTTCCTCAAAATAAACGGCGAGGCGCTCTGGAAATGGCGAGAATTGAAAATGGATCAGACGCAAATGTTTTATTCACTTTAAAATGGTTTGGCGTGAATCGGCTATAAGCTAAATTCATCGTGTGGTATTGGAAGCGTTTTAAAAACGATGGTTTACTACGTAATACGGAGGGTAACTGCAGAGACCAACGGCGAAAAGCGGAAAAGATTTCGCAACCAGTAATCAAGCCAAGTGTATAAACAAAGCGAGTATGAAACGTGTGATTTACGCATCGCACTACTCAGAATAACCTTTGATCATGCCATTTTTATTTAAGCTGTTAATTTTCATGTCATGGAGGCGAATACCACGTTTAAGACAAAAATTAATTGATCACAGATAAGCCCGCTTATTGAGCACCGCTGCTTTTTATAATCTTTTAGGTGTGCTGTAGGTGTGCTGGCCGTTTGTGTTCCTTTTCTGTTGTCTAGTCCGCTGCATTTCGCGCTTGGAAAAAAGCGCTCTTATCGCAGGTTAAGCTTTTCAAACCATCCGTTGTACACTGAAGTATTTCGGTAGTTCAGAAAACGTTTCTCCAACGTGAGTTCGCTAGCCATTTGAGTCGAATAAAGATATCGTTACACGCGAATTTGTAAAACGCTTTGTGAAGAGTGCAGCCCGCCTTTGATTAGTGCGCTACTGTTAACTCTATCGCGCCTTGGGATTTACTTTACCCATTCAACCGTTTGATTGACAGCAGCTGAAATGTGCGAAGAGACTCAAGTATTCCCAAAGCTGAATCTATTGACCAATCACATCCGACTAGTTCTAGACATACATATTATTTTGCCGCCCTGAGAACTGCAAGTACATGTCGCGAAAGACAATGGCATTCTGCGCGATGATTTAGGCGAACAGAGGCGAGAATATGCAAAAACAAAAATTACGCCTGTTCTGCAGGCTGAAGGTGATAGATTCCTCTGCTCAGATCACGAAAATAATACCCAGTATTCAAAAGATTGTTTGGTTGCTTTATCAGTATAAATCAAATTTATCAAATTTATTTTATTCTTAAAAGCCGTTTAATTACAATGGCGCGAGGTGCCTTGCGCGACGGTTTCGGATAGTTTTTTTTACCATGGATCCTCAGTGCTTCGATTAATTCTGCTAAATTCAGAAGCGTTTTCCGGGTCTGAGTTCTCGAGGACACCTTAAAAGTCTTTGAATCAGTAAAACACTATCTCAAGCTTCATAGCAAGTGGTCGCAATTGCGTGCGCGGGCTAATAAAGGAAGGAAATGAAACAAAAAAACATGACGGTTTACAAACCTGTGACGATACAAACGACAACAATGAACGTAAGAAAGATCGTGACCAGCAAAGATTACACGCATTGAGATGTATATATAACTGGTCGGTCCTTTATGATCCTTTTGTTGGACGGATATAACAAGGGAAGTTTCGTCGTAACCTATGCTTCCTCATTGTTTACATCCAGCTAAACCATGCAAATTTGACACCACCTCTTACGTGACTGTCCTCCACCATCTCGTTTGCATGCTAATAATTGAAGAATATTTGCAGCCATACTCCGTTACTGGTCACGACCTACGTTCCTGCGACCAGGGCCTCCTTAAGATCCCCAGAACTAATTTTAAGACTTTTGGTGATCGCGCTTTTGCCCGCTCCGGCCCATTTCTATGGAACAAATTGCCGCGTGAAATTCGAGACAGCCAGAGTGTAGTCATTTTTAAGTCCAAGCTTAAGACATATCTGTTCAAGCTGGCTTACAATTTGTTGTAACATTTTAAATAGTTTTAACATTTTAATATTTTTAAATTTAATCGTTTAATATTTTTGATATTCTTATATAATAGTTTGTAAAGCGCTTTAGAATATTTTTATAATTTTAGCGCTTTAGAAATGTAAATTATTATTATTATTATTATTATTATAAGAAAAACTGACCCACCACCCGCACTGCTAGGCGATTTTTCTGATCCGAAAGAACAGTTAACGTTTTCAAAACCAAGATGACCCCTTTAAGTCAGATCGGCATTACGATGCTGTCGTCCTTCCACAAAAAGAGAAATGTAAACAGGACGTTTGCGGTAGTCCCAAAATTAAATTGAGGATGAGTCTTCGCTCCCTATTAACTTGCAGTCTATTGTACACAACAACAAAAAAGACCATCGAACTGAGGATCCATTTTGTTTTTCCATCCACCGTGACATTAAAAATAGAATTTTCGCGGGAAAATTTAACCTTGATAATGGCAAGAATTTGGCGAGTTTGAAATGTTTGCATAAGTTAATACCGATGTCACAGCTGAAATATTCTATTTTGAAGTCCAGCTAACTGTTTTGAGCGGATCTTTCAGCAAATCATGGATAACAATCGCGGGAAGTCGGAATAAGGTGATATTCTTCGCTAAACATTTGGCGTGAAATATGTCTGACCAAAGATTTTTTTTTTGGATTTTGCGAGACCAATTACTCCGTTGCTTGTAGATACCAATTTTATTTAAACTGAATATTGATATCAGTGTAAAAGACTATCAGAAAATCGTCTTTTGTGGAAATAAACTGCCACACTTTTGAAAAACGACTCGCTGAAAATGGCTAAGGGAGGGAGGCTCCCGGTCCAGCCCTTGAGATATGTCATATCCACGAAAGTTATTTTTAGACGAGCGGAAGTCTTTGTTCTAGCGGAGGTCTGTCTTCCGAGACGTCCGCATGCAGGCCAATCTCGGTGTGATGTTTGGAAGAAAAGCAAAGATTTCATGTAATGGCGGACGAAGTGCACTAAGAACCTGAGAGCGAGGCAAGACTGCATGCGGACTTCTCGGAAAACTGACTTCCGCCAGAAAAACGAGGCTTCCACTCGTCTAAAATTAACTTTCGTGGACATGACATATCCCAGCCAACGCCCTGAGCTTCCCCACCTGTCCCGTAATTTTTTTCTTGATGGTTGTTAATCTTTTTGGATAGCTTTTAAACTTTGAAAAGATGAAGGTAAACGGCCGACCTCGATCTTTTGGTCCTGCCCGGTTTTCTCTGACAATGACACTTAAAACAGGACAAGCGGCATAGCTGTTGTCATAGCAATGACACGATGGGTATCGTTTCTTTCTTTTGTAATGGTTATTTCCGGTGCAAGTTTGAAGAACACTGCTTTAATATTTCGAGAGATATTCTTGATTGAGTATTGTACTGTTTTAGAGGAATCACCTATGAGGCCATCACTTTCCTCCTCTGCATATGCAAAAAACGTAAATATCTCTATAAAATAAGCAGCAATCATTTTTCCCTTCATTGGCATGGAAGGAACCCAAACTTACGTGTACAAAAATTCCGTTTTTCTCTCTACACAAAGTGAGAGGAGGCGCTGGACGCCATTCATCAAATTGTTGAGATCATCTGTCATCACGCCAAACTTGCGGTACACTTGGGCTGCACAGCTCACTGACATTTGTATTACTTGAGCTTTCTCGTCAAGCTTGGGAATTTTTGCTTTGAGTTTGGCAACAATCTGTTCTTCAATTTTTTTCATGTCGGTTCCATCGGCATTTCTTTCAATCTCGTCCCACTTATTGCAGACAAACAAAGCAGATTCAGCAGTGATACTCCTTCTTGTCTCGTATTTCTGTCCTTTGTGAAGTTTTAACCATTCATTAAGAATGCGCAAGAGCTGTAAAATGTCAAATGATAAGTTCTGTTAGTAACCCAAAAGCAAAACTACAATATTTATTTACAAGGGTGTTTCCTGTATTTTAAGGTAAGGTACGTTAGCGTTAGTAATAAGATGAGTGGCACCTATTTTAGAAATTGAACAGAACTGGAACAAATATCATACTGAGAGCTTTTCAGCGCGACTCTAGCCCTTCTCTGTTATTCTTTTTGGTTTTATGATTATCGTGTTATGTGGACTAAATGAAAGTTATTTTATACTGTAGAATGTGATTTAGTCTGTCTTTTGTGTCTAACCGAGGGTTGGTACAGTGGAATCACCAGTGGAATCGTTTGACTTCAAAACAATTGCCATAATGTCTCTGTACTTGTTTTTGCCCTTTTTCGTTCGGGTTATGTTACAAAGCAGTCTGTATTTTGTGTGTCAACATTTCTAACGAAAGCTCAATGTTTTCGAAGGAGACGGTCTCGAGGAACGAAAAAAAGGAAAAGAAGGCGCCGGTTGGCTCCAGAGCTCGTGCATTCGGTAATTCGTGCCTAGCTTCGAGAATTGATGAGGATAAAGGCTGTTCTGTTGTCTCCGTAAGCACAACTTTTAAGAACGATAAACTTACCCTATCTTCCTGTACTCCCCCTGCATTTGGAGTGTTTATCACGTAGATGAAAGCGTAGGCCTGAGGCATGTATTGGAAGACGATCTTACTAATTTTCTTATCATCACCGACGCCTGGACTGTCTACAATTACTACACCATTCTACAAGAGAAAACACACAAGACGGCTTCAGCCACAAACAGCCTTCTTACCCCACACTATATCTCGATGCATTTTGCGTTACTTCTTCTTTTTTTAGAATCTTTTAGTACAAATCTATTTATCCTTTCTCGATGGATAGTCTTGTCTTAGGACCACGCAAACGGTCGCAACATT
>JAHPZR010015405.1:105000-130000 GCA_019787425.1 Platygyra sinensis | reverse complement strand
GCGTGTTATGAATTCATGATATACAGAAATGTACAATAGCATGGTGATTCGAGACAAAAGAAAATTGTAATGAAGAAAACAAACAACACGAGTGAAAATAAGCGCAATATTTTCCTGAGTTGACGCTGACTCAGTAACCGTCCATCGATTCATGCAGCCGTTGTTGCATCTGATCTGAGAAACAACAGCAGTCAGTCGGCACAGCCGACAGATAGTTTTGTATTTGTCCATTACTAATCTTAAAACTCCATTTCTGAAGCCAAACAGGTTTAATTCCTGGATATTCAGTAACACACTTTAAGGTAACATCAGCACCAATATCTTCAAGAACAAGATCACTCTTCTTTGAGTCTTGACAACCTTCTAACTCACAAAATGTGTCGGCGAGACTTCCCGACACATTTGCACACGCATAAACGAGCACTTAAATATAGATAAGGCCTCTCACATTTTCAAGCATTTACAGGATTCACCTGGGTGTCGGGCACTTTGTTCGAGCGAGTGCTTTGTTGTAATAGATCAAGCAACAACACGGACACAGTTAAAAATCAAGGAGGCAGTGCATATTCACTGGGAGAAACCCTCCCTAAATCAACAATTGTTTCATGTAAATCTTAATCTTTCTTTGTAATCAGTTGTTGTATCATACTATTGTTATTCTAATTTTTCCGCTATATATTGTTCATCATTGTAATTCCATCCGTAAACTGACGATGGCACAGGAGTTGCCGAAACATGTTTTTCAAATTTAAAAGTCTGGTCCTCTTCATTAACACTCTAATATAATAATAACAACAATTACATTCGCTGATGTTTTGAAGGGAAGCGACGCTACAATTTCCACACTCGCAGGAAAAGAACCGACAAACATTGTGTCATGGGATAATCATTTTGGTCTACGTTGAACGAGTGAAGTTAAAATAATTTGAGAAAGTTAACAGACTTGACTTTTATTTATACGAAAGCATGTTAATGCGAGATCGAAGAATGCGCGAATTCAGTAAATATACGCACCACACGCTACAGTCTCTTTGACTTCTACATATCATTGCCTTCGGGTCTGTCCATCAGATCTCGTTCGAGTTCTTTGTCAGCATCCACCTCATTTGTCTATCCATTCTTCGTTGGCCAGAGAGTTGTCAGCACATAAATCAGCTCGGCCGTCATCATTGAACTATTCACTTTGCTTTGTTTACAAGTGCGAGTCGTCATTCTCTTCAGCGAGATAATAAATTTCGGAGTCTTCTGAATCAAAGCTCATTTCAGAATCCGACGAAGTAGAAGATATTGTTGATAAAAAAAGAAATCTGTCGACTGTGGAGCCCCCAGCGAAAAACTTGTGCGGCCAAAAGGCTTCCACGCTCACACAGAGTAAAAGGCCCGACTGGGACAGCCGAAGCTTTCGTTCTCGTAGTGACGTCACGGCTTTACTCTCCCCAGACTCCTTATGCTCGGTCGTGAACCATACGAAACTCGGTCTCGAGGGGGCACAGAAATTCGAGGATTTAACCAAATCGAAAAATTTTTACGGGTAATTACTTCACAAAATAAGCTTTATTGTTTTAGCGAAAACAACATTTTGGGGGTTAGGTGCACTTTAACCAAAACAGTTTAATGCCCAATAAGAATGATTAAAGTAAGTGAAGTTCATTCAATTGGATGGTTATTTACTTACAAACTTGAAGCACGTCGTCGAGTCTAATGTTGTACTTGTCACGCAATCTGAGTAAACAATTTACTGCAGAGCGTGACTTTTGGACCATACAAATGAGAGTGGCGTCTAGGAACTTTAAGACCAACAAAGCGACATCACGAGGAAAGCTGGTGTTAAATAGCCATGCTCATACGATTATTGTTTACTCTCGAAGTAACAAAGTTCAAACTTTTCTGGCGTCATGATCGATTATTTACTTCCATTTCCTCATTCTTATTCACGCTGTAATAACATCCTTTTGTGCTGAAACCAAACAGGAAAGCCTCAGTGGACCTTTTTGTTTCAGATATTTTTCTTCTCGTGTTTCACTGTTTTCCCAATGCTGCGTCTTCTAAGCATTCTGATGTTGGATTGTGTAGTAACATGGAGCAGAGCGAAAGGATAGAAACTGAATAGTTGGAGTGAAAGCTGAGTCAAATGCTTGGGCAGTAACAGTAAACACTGAAAAGAAAAATCATTGAATTGCTAGGGCGCAAAATTGAGTCTAACTTTGCTTAAGTAAAAACAGTGCGTCGGAAAAGTGGCATCATTATAGGTACATTTCATTTCGTTTTGGTAAAACTACCAAAAGATTCTTGACAAGCCTTTTTATGACGACTAAATGTATCTACCAAGACCTCAGTGTTGCTTTTTTATTATATGCATTTGAGAAGAATTTGTTTGCAGTAACTTAAAGTGCATTTCAACATGTTCAAAGGAATCGAATTTACATCTACCCTCACTCCTATTGTGTTGTATGTAAGATAGCACGGCAGAATAATGCCATTAGATGCACAAATGGCCAAATTGAAATTTACACATACCCTCACTCCTATTGTTTTGTATATAAAGTAGCACGGCAGAATAATGCCCTTAAATGCACAAATGGCCAAATGATATTTACACCTATCCTCGCCGCTATTGTGCTGTATATAAGAAAGCACGGCAGAATAATGCCATTAGATGTCTTAGATGTACAAATTACGTGATGCCGTGTCCCTTCGTTCCGTATGCAATGACCGCTCATGACATTTGCTTGTCTTAAATCGCAGACGAAAACAATTCGATCGAATCTGTTGACGATCAAAATGCAATTTTGAAAAGGTCAAAAAAAACCTGAACTTGCATTTCCCTATACGTTTTTAAAAAATGGAGGAAGGAGAGAAGAACACAGAAGCAAAGCATCGTAATAATTAGATATGCCTATCTCGTAAGTAGCGAGTGTGTTCTCTGGGATAAAACTGAATATTCATTATTTAGACTGCTGCCAGTCTGTACAGGTAGCATCATTCAAAAGAACCATAAATGATGATCATTACTCCCGAAGAAAAAGTTTCAGAAAGCGTTACATCCCCGAGGTACATCAAGAGCTTAATTTGTGTCCCATATAGGGAGTTTCAACAACAGTGTCTCGCTTTCTGATTACTTAAGTAAAAAAAAACGTGTAGTAAAATATTCCTCATCCAAAGTGCCATTTTCCTTCTTGAGTTTTTCGATTGTTTCGTCTCGAGCCCCTTGTACTTCGTCAGCTGTCCTATATTCATTTGCAGACACTCGTAGTAGCTTTAAATCTTCTACAAGGTCTGCAATACTGGGCTTTCTTCTGAGTTGCGCCATTTTACAATTCGTTTATCGTTGTGGTCTCACGGAGAAGCTTTAAGGGCTACTCACTCCAACCATCTTTGATTTTCGAGCCGAAGTGCAATTGAAACCTCGAGAATATACTGCTGTACCTCTTTTTGGATGCAAATCCACCAACATAAACTTTTCTTCTGCATAAGAACAGCGACGAAATTGGTTTTTCATCGATGAAATCAATTACGGGTAAGTCTGGTAACCTTAACCTATCGTAACCTTTGGAGCCAAGCGCGACGCGATGCATTTGTAAATCTCTAGCTCTCATCTCAGATTGACAGCAAATAAACAAATTTTGCTAGGGTTTTGATACTATTCAGGTCAATGTATGTTGCTGTCCGTAGTCCGTGATGCTAGGGCAAATAGCGATCAACTGAAAATTCCTATTGGGGATTTCGTATGAATTTTAGTAAGTGACATCTTTCATTGCTATAAGTATATTTGTATGATCAGTGTCGTGTTTTTTTACAATAGCAAAGAATCAAGCCAAGTAAGCATTGTAACACCGCATTCACTGAAAAAACATTCGATGGTGACGTTCTCTTGAAGTGCAAACACTAAATATAAGTTTAGCAATGAAATGGGAACACTTCGGGTCGCAACAGGAAAACAACTTTTGTCCTCCAGAAGGGAATGGAACAAAGACCTGGAGCCCGTTTCTCGAAGGTCACGAAAAGCTTTCGCACCGGGAAAGCCATAGCAAAATCTTCCGCTTGATAAATACAGAGCTTCCCTTCATACAAGACGTTTCAGTTGTACACACTTCTCAGTTCTTAGATACAGATGAACTAAAAATGGCTTTGAGGGCCCAAAATGCTTCCGGGGCTTTCGAAAAATAGGCCCCAATACCGAATGAGATGCAAAAGTAAGCATTTAATCAAGAGGTCTTCGAGTCAGTATTTGCAGAGAATGGGACGTACAGAGGATTAGTTTTGTTTATGTAAAAAGAAAGTGGCTGTGTTTTCACGACAACCATTGTCTCGCTTAACATTCCCGAAGGTGTTTTGTTTACAGACTTTGTTAAGCGACTTAAAAATGATAGGTGAATTCATAAGTTGAATTAAATTTCATTAACGTAATTTGAGCAAAGCGCGCTGGCGAGTGAATCAGTTTGGATAACACGGCGGGAGATTCAAACGAAGCTTGTATTTAAGTTTTTCTTCCTATAATGACCTATAATTACCGTTTTTATGCGATTAGCTTGCGTCCGACGAAGGAACCGATTTTAGCAAAGGCTGAGACTGCGTGCTCTTAGTGGCAGGAGAATAGTAACGTGAGCGTATTATCATCATTCGCAGAGAAAAATATGCCTTTGAAGAAATATCGCGTGGGTGCTTGAAAGGCCACAATTCTAGTTTGAGAACATGGTTTAAAACCACCACGCAGGTAACATTTGGCGCGAACATTTCCGTATCACTAGGCAAACGTTCCATTTCATTTTTAAGCAATTTTGCTGGCGATTCCAGTGAAGAAGCGAGTAGCTGTTATATTTCTATTTGACAGCCCTGTCAGATGAATAACCACAAGAAACTCCTCATTGGCCGAAATTAATTACCAACTCGCTTAAGCTACCTGGTTTGGTGGCTTAAATTTAATGACAATTCTATTGAAGTTTTCCGACTCGCTTAACTTTAAGCGAGTTGGAGAAGTAACTCTTTTCACGAGATTTCCGGTTGTCACTCGCTAAGCGACCTAAAAAATCGCTGCTGAAAACGCGACCTTTAAAGCCTAACTTCAAAAATGATCTGTTTGAAAATCTAAACAATCTGGAACAACATAGAAACAATACCCCCTGCACATATAAGTACACATAAAAAAAATATGAGCGAAAACTCTGTAGTGAATAAATAACACCTCATGGCCACTTATTTCTACATCCTCTATTTCTAGCTGCCGACTAATAGGTAAAACATTGTAATCCCGATTGCTACCCTTGCGATTTACCCAATTTAGTAACTTGAAACCATACTTGTCCAAATTTATGCACAGCATTGTATTGTATTCTAGCGTATTGCGTCGTTCTCAATTGTGTTGTATTGTTAATCCATTGTTATGTAGATATAATACAATACAATGCTATGCACAATTTGTCGGAGTATTGGACAACCCTCTTTGAAACCCGCTTGCAAACAAAGGGATCTGTTCCCGAATCCCGCACAACGCCAAGCTATAATAAATACAGATCGTTAGAATTTTACAGGTAGAACAATTTGCTTTAGCCGTCTTTGGGTACCCGACAATCGGACTAGGCAACCTGAAACTTAGGGAAGTATTGAAATCTTAACTCCAAGAGTGATTATTGCTGCCAAGCCACCAGGCTTCGCAGCAGACTAATTTCGGTCGCGTACGTGACCAGCCTGGGTTCCCTGCGCTAGAAGTCAGGCACATCTGAGACAAGAACTTCGGAGCGGTTGTAACCGCGCTCTTTTGTTATTTTGTAATCTATATGCGAGCGTTCAGCTCGTGAAACGTGACATAATTACCGCCGGCAAAAATTTTTTTGGGATCACTTTCTTGATGAGCTTAGAAACCAGGCTTGAATAGGGAGCCGAGCCTTCTCATCACAATTTGAGCCCGTAATGGACGACGGTGAATGTTCAGCTGTACCTCAAAAGACGATTACGTTGTTTGATGGTAAATAAAATAGACAGGTGAAACACGACTCTCACTGGTCCAATGGTGTTTTCGTTGACTTTCAAAGTTTGGTCCTGACGAGTAAATCTTTCAACGACCTCCCTTTGCTGTACGAAAGGATGAGAGGGTCTTAAAATGTTTTTCTAAGCACAGGCTGATTCTTTATAAGGTGCTACTTTGCCATTAGGATATTCTTAAGATTAGGCACAGAAAGCCGATATTCTGTTACAAACGGTAAAATTCTTTTGTGCGTCTTTTATTTTGTAGCGCCCACGATCTTTTGCTAAATTTAACTTCTGAAAGAATGTTCTCCGAAAGGCTATCTGGATAACCCCTCGCTCGTAATTATCGTTTGAATTGCTTTATGTTATCTTCTAAAGTTTCCTCTGAAGGAAAAGGTGAGGCTTTTTATCTCTACCGTGGAAGATAAACTGTAGGCGCATTCACCTTGCAAAAGCTTTTCTTATGTGACTTTCATTTGTCACGGGTGTAGAAATATAATTGAGGGTCGATTTCGTCGCGTGTGAGATCGTAATCTGAGAGGTTCTTTATGTGTGCTTTCTTTGATTCCATTGTTTTCTTGGCTATATCGTGCTGCATTATTTTCTTTCTTTGGGAGAATTTGCAGTCACAGACAACACTCTTGGATAAGATTCAACTTCTTTATTTTGTTCTCTCTCTAATTCCATCATCTTTTCATTCGGTTTTGACATTTTTTTCTGGATTCGTTGTTCGATCTTATCAGCATGTTCTTTAACTGACAGTTGCCTATTCTTAGTCGGTGCAACATCAGTGCTGTTTCGTGATTCGAGCTGCTCGAGTTTTCTTAGACTGGTCTGGTGTTTGCACAAGCTGGTAACAAAAGGTAAGGACTTAAAGCAGTTTATGCACGTTGGTAAATCTGTCAGTGTAAGCCCAAGAAGTTAACAAGAAGCAAGCAATGGAAAAAGAGGCTGCAGGGAAAAGAAAAGAGAAGATCGTAGAAAACACTTGCCTAGAATTTTCCATTGCGTGACTTATCCAAGATTGCACAACAAAACAAGTCAAAACTCAAGACATAGTCAAGGCTTAAAATAAAAACATTTTGAAATGAGAAGGCTCGGCTACCTATTCAAGCCTGGTTTCTAAGCTCCCCAAGAAAGTGATCCCAAAAGAAATTTTGCTTACCGCCGTCATCTACTGTTACATTACAACCGACTTTCATTACGCGAAACGTGACTATCGCCTTTCAGCATATGGAGGTGTTATGTTACAAAGGGTTTGTATTGAGACAAACGTCAATAGACATTTTAACCTAAGTTTTAATAAATTTTGTAATAAAAATAACTGACCTCAACGCCTTGTTGTCTTTTCTATAGTCATCTTGCGTTTCAGCGCGATCCGAAACCTTTTGAGGTAATTCCCTTGAAATTGTTCTACTATCAAACTTCTTTTAAACGTGGCGTAATGAACATTCATGATATAAACATTATAAAAATGCAATAAAAAAATTGGGGTCACCATGCTTGTTTACGCGTCAGCAGGCTCTTAAAATGGGGTATTTTTACATGTTGCGCGTTAAAAGTTCGAATCACCTTCATACAGAATTAAATCTTGGTTACTTGAAAAGCACAAAATTTTGTCTTGAAAGTAAAGCTTCATCATTTATTAACATAAGCAATATTGCCTCATTTAAGCCGTTTTTGATTGCCTGATTGAGAGATATTGCACTTTTTCGGACAGTTCCGTGATTAACTTGAAGTCCTCGCCTTGGCCAAAATACACCCAGTTAGGAACTATTTTCCAAAAAAAAAATCATATTCTACTATCAAACTTTTTTTCCTCTTCAAATATGTTCTTCATTAGACTATTCTTAGCAAATACCTGAAATAAAAATCGGGGGTCACCGTGCTCGTTTAAGAGAAAAGGAGAATTTATTCCGTTATCGAGCTTAGTTTAAGGTGGCTGAACACAGTTTTTGATACCTCTGTTTCATTTACATTTTTCTCTAAAACCCTTGATCCTTTGGTCACCAAAAATGGAAGCAAGCAAGTTAACAACACAAACTTGAACTTTTGATAATTAAGCTGACGCATGTACCGTTGCCATGGCAACATGATCAAATATAAACAGGTGTTTAAAATCGGTTTTGTTTATTTGCAGAAAATCTAGTCATTAGATTTTCTTTATAATTTGCATGCAACTAGCTTGTAACGATACTCGCAAGTTAGCGCTATTTTAATAATAATTTAACAAACAGATCTTTAATTATCCCTCTTTGAAGGTTCACTGGCATATCTTGAATTTCCTTTGTTAAAGTTCAATTTTTTTTCAATCCTCCAGTTACTTATTTCCTAAAGTATTTTCGTGCCAAATTTCGTGAAATTCTAATGAGTGGTTCTCGAGAAATAAGCGCCTCCGAGAAGTCAATTTTTCACTCAATCGCACTTTTTTTCGACTTACTACGCATGCGCTGCATTTAACTACGTCCTTTTAGCAACAAAGAAATAGCAGAGCTGAGTTTCTTTGCATCGTTACCTTTCTAACATACCTTCGTAATAAAAGAGTAAAAACCATCAATTCAATACATTATGTTCATTTGTGAAGAAAAAAAATAGTACAGATAGCGCAGACATTGAGCAAATAAAATGATCGCTCTATTTATGCCATGTTTGTTTTTATGCAATACTTGTGCGCGCGCTGAATCGCGTTAGCAAGAGCGCGCACCAAAACTGTGTTCGGCCACCTTAAGGGAAATCTCTTACGTTTTGTACGTGCATTTGCCTTGATATTGAGCGCTGTCAGTTGGAAAATGGCTATAGCTCACCAACGAGCACGGGCACCCCAACTTTATTTTCAGTCATTGTAATCAACTTATCATAAACTTTGCTTGAGAAAAGACTGATCTGATTCCTATTGCTGAAAATTGAATAAATAACGAAAATAGCAAGTAAACTGTGGCCTTTTCTATTTTGCCCTATGGTAACCATGTCAAGAAATTTGGTTGAAATTTTAATCAAGAATTCAGCTTTCTGTCTAAATCAAACTTAAAAAGTTTATTTGTGTCCGATACAATGCATTGACTCCAGTTTATTGCGTGTTCTCATGAATCTCGGTCACAAAAATTTACAATTATTACTGGGAATGCGTTCTTATAATAAGCATTAAATAATGCCAAAATGGGTCATTTTCAATGCCCCAGTGCTCCTAAATGAGTATGGGAACCCCCCCCCCCCCCTCCTTTTTTTTATTTCAAAATTGAAGTTCTCATATGATGAATATTCAGTGGGCAAAGTTTGAACGAAAATCTATTGTCAGTTTTATTTCAGGGGAATTACCTTAAGGACGGTGCCTACTAATTCAAAGGTATTTTTGCGCGGTTCACTGAATATGCGGGAAATGCAAATCATAACGAGTGCTATTGAAATCCGAAAAGAAAATTGGGGGTTACCACGCATTTTTCGAAGATAATTGATCAGCAATATTTGTAAAAAGCTTTAAAATACAAAGCAATGTATGGCGTTTTTTCCCAATTGAAGCTTAATTATCTCCGAAAAATGCGTGGTTACCCCCAATTTTTTTTCTGGATACCAAGAAGACTTGCTAAGTGCTACTTTCTCCGCATAGTTTTGAACCGCGCAAAAATATCCCTGTATTAAAAGCACCACCCATAGGAAATCCGAGTATCTCGAGATGCGCAGACCGTATGCGCAGTAACAATAGTAGGCACCGTCCTTAAGCGATTTATCGCTTTTTCAGTGTCCTCTCTTAAGACGAGTAAAAGCTACATACTCAATTCTGAAGTTACTCCTGCTCGAAGCGAAAAAAAAAACACACTTAAAGCATGCCAGCCGCCCCAATTCTTCCACAGAATCATAGTACAGGGTTAAGTGCTCCGCTCCAGTTAAATCCCAAGCCAAATTCATCTCCACAGCGCACGCTACAAAGCTCTGGATTTTTAGTATATTGACGGGTCCACAGATCATAAGTTGCGTGATCGATTCCACATTGCGATCTAGTGAAGGTGAACAGTACAAGTTGCGTGATTCAATGATTACATTCTTTGCTTTGCATGATTTGTACTCCGAGAGTTCTGTTTACGTCTAAGGAAAAAATATCTTGACCTTTCAAACGAATATAAATTTACATATGTTAAAAGGGTTTTTGACGACGCTGAAATTTTAATTTTTTTCCGAGAAAATTCCACCATTGCTTCTGGCGAAGTAAACACGATCTTATTTATCACTGTCAGCGGCATTCCATGGCTGATGCCAGACGTAATACCTATTTTAGCGAATGAAAAGCGAACAGCAAACAAAAATTTCATTTTGCACGCAAAACGAAAATACAGCTTAACTCTGGATAATTTCAGCCTTAGTAGCCAGCAACTGGTCCCATATAAGATTCTATACCCTTGCAAATGTCCTGACGTACATCTCCGCGGGATTTTAACCAAAGTTTGACCAAATAAACATTCCTCCAGGCCGCGGCCATTTTTTTTCTGAATAGCTAATTCGCTAACTGTGGCAAAACTCTTCTGAGGAGGGATATGACGAAAAGAGCTGAGAAATGGGATGTAATTGGCTAAGGATGACATCATCCGGTGACGACATTTGGCCTAGTGGGAGTACGGGAATAGTCACCGACAAAACTAAAAAAACTAAACCGAAGGCCGAGCAAGGCTCTTTCGATTCGGAAGAACTTGTACCATCAAAGTAACGCCTGATCGCAGGTTACCATCAAAGTGGTATCGATGTGGGAAAGAAAATACTGTTTCGTGTAGAAAGCCACGTTTTCTCGGGCGAAGAGTTTGAAAGCAAGTGGAGGTTTTACAAATTCCATTACTAAAGCCGATTTGTTTCTCAGAACATTGAAGCAATTCCTGGATCTTTGAAACGCTTTGAACCCCTTAAGAAGGTGGAAACACTTTGGAAAACCCCTAGAAATGGTTCGAATACTCTTTAAAAACCCGCTTTCAAATGTCGGGGGAAAAATATTCTCCTAGTTAGCGTTCGCTAACCACATGCTGGCGAATGCGCGCGACAGCACTACATGTTGTAATTTCTTTTTTTTTTTCAGAAACGTTATTTTACCGCATGGTTCGTTACTGATTTATTTATGTTTGTGGAAAGATCAAAAGATATAACGCAAGTGAAACTTCTCCCAAGTTTAGGGGGGGAAATTTCGGACAGTTGCGAATGTAAAGGTCAATAGGTTATTGTTTACAAGCGAGATTAATTAACGACACTCGTCATTTGTATGCTGCATAATTCTGTGTACGTTTTTCTACGCGAGTTCTCAAGCCCTTCGAAGTATTTGAAATTATGCTTTTCATTTAAACTGTTTGCTCGTTACAAAATCTTTGCGGCTCAAAATGGCGAATTTGAGCGTTTTGGTGGGTTTTGCGTTGACTCTTACTACACGTCACGTGTCACCGACAAAGCTCATTTTCGCCAAGGACATTTTCACCCAGAAATTTGAATCGCCCGGCTTCCAAATCGAACACCAGATAAACTGAAAGGTTGATGCTTCTTCCCCGTGGCATTCAATCGAAGATCCGTTTAAAATCCAAGTGCTAACCGCCCAAAAATTCTCTAGAAAGCGAAGCAAAGCGACCAGCATCCGCGGCCGGGATTTCTGTGCTAAGGAGCAACACTCACGCTGTTTGCTCCACCTGATTGTATGCATTCTTTATTATCATTCAATCAGCGTGGAGTAACAGCGTGACTGCCGATGAGCTTTCAGAATGCATGCCATAAACGGTTTAGCGCAAGTCGTTCGAAATGTCAGTTAACGTAAAACGATTTTCAAAGAGCATTTTTACGTCTGATAAGCAGTTTCGTCAGTTTAACGGAGGGCCGTTTCAATGAACAACAAAATCGCGTGGTACAAAATATCTTTTCATAAATTAACCGTGAATACTCGATGAAAGGTTTTCGCATGAGTGAATAGTTTGTTGTGTCGCCCTCAGTACGTTTTTTAAAACAGAAAAGGTTTTAAGTCCATTAGCCTGTGGCAAAATACTCGAATATTCTAATAGTAGCTCATGTTGACTCATCCTTCTACAACACTTCCTAAATGACATTAAAACATCTTCCACATAAACCTCACTCGCTGCACTTCACTTTCCAATGGAAATTACTAGTATATAGAGGATATTACACGGTGGCGAGAAGATATGAATTCTATGTTGGAGTGGCAAGAACAATATCTCGCGAGTGAGCGAAGCGAACGAGTGAGATATTGTTCTTGCCACGAGAACATAAAATTCATATCTTCGTGCCAACGTGTAATGTTCTTTTTATTATATGGAGAAACCAATTCAACAAAGGCAAAAGGCGGGAATCGTGACGGAATTGAACGATACGACACTCACAAAGGTGACATACGAAAAATACGCCACTCGGGTCACGGATGAAGTGGCGTATGGAATCTACGAGTGGGTTAGTTCCCAGTAAAACACTCTCCCCCATATAATAAATAGAGGATATTACATGACCGCGCGCGGATATGAATTTTATCTTCGAGTGTTCAGTTCGATATCTCACAAGAGAGCGCAGCGAACGAGTGAGATGTCGAATTGAACACGAGAAGATAAAATTCATATCCACAAGCGGGCATGTAATATTCTGTTTATTGCATTAACATACTAATGACGACGTTTTTGACGATTTTCCGAAGATTTCCGATCGCTTTCCGAAGATTTCCAAAGATTTTCCAAAATTGTTCCGAGGTAAAGACGAACGTTTCCCACATTTTTCGAACATTTTCCGAAGATTACCGAAGACTTCCGAGGAGGGACCGATGATATTTCGGTCGTACAGCAACATATCTAAGTACTTTTTAAGGGATTATGTAATCATAGCAATGGTGCAGTATAGTAACCATATATAGCAATGGTGCAATATCAAACTTAAGTTTTCACAAATCATAACTGTTAAAAACTCCTATCCAATTCTTCTAGCTTTTTAATTTAGCAATCCGTCTTTCTGCTCCCATGTTTCTTTATGTCAGGCAGCATTTTCGTTTGCGGTCCTGTGTATCATTATGTTTTTCTTTATATGTTCTTTTAAACTCGATAACCTCGCGGTTTTTTAGTCTCCGGCATGCACAAACTATAGACTAATGTCACCTGTAATTCTCATATATGCATCTTTTCCTTTTTATGTTAATATTATAACTAAAAAATTCAAGTGCTAAATATAGTGAAGTGAAGTTTAGTGGCTATGACAACACCAATATCCTCACATGTGAAAGATAAAAATAGTATCTTTACTGCGTACAATGAAGATATGATTTTTTAGCAAAAGAAAAAATCCTGGTATTTCACAGGTGTTTATGTTATAAAAACAGTTATTTTCAAACAATATGAAAATCTTTTACGACAGAAGCAGTATCGCTTCTCCCGCGAACCATCACAGGATACCCAACATTAAGTGCCTTACAATGTTACTGAGCTGCTAGTTAATCACGTGATAGCCAGCAAGACGTGACTAGGAGTAATTACTACACCCTGGACAGGATCTCAGTAATCAGTAAACCACAGGATACCCAGCATAAAGTAACTGAGGTATTACTACTGACTTCCCCTGGAGATGATGCAAGGTCTATCAAGATAGGCTCTCAGCACCCAGCTATAACAAGGGGTGCAAAGATGCAGTTTTAAGTTCCTATCCTCAGGAACACGACAACGCAAAGACCAGCTAAGCCTCAAACCGTTGAGGCCGACGGGACCGTAAAAAAGTTTCAATTTTTTTATCGGGATTTGAATCTTAAAGGGGCACTGTCACGGTATTTTAGCGTCATTTTACAATGCCGAAATATGTTCCTGCATCAATGGAAGCCCAAAAATAATGATGCAGTATTGTTATCTAGGACTTAATCACTACATCGAAACCATTTATTGTCGCCTATCACTTAGCATGGCAAGGATGAAAATGGATTGAAATTTGAAAAAACTAGCCAGTTTTTTTCAAATTCTAGAGCCATTCCTTGAAAATGTTGCTAGAAATTCATTATGGTTTGCCCTCTGAGCCACCTTTCGTTTGATATGTTTCTTTTAGTCCATTTGAGCATTTTGGAAACGAGTAGAGGTACCAGGTAAAGATTTCAGCAATGAATGAAGCTGAAAACAGCAAAACTCCCGTGACAGTGTTCCTTTAAGTCAGTACTGAAGTTTTATTTTGAGAATTTCTGTTACTGTAAGTTTAAAGCTCGTTTTCTCAAGACGAGTTATTTTTGCCTTTAAGAAAAGATATTTGGGTAGGATTTGGCCAATTGAGCTGAGATTTCAGGATTTGTTATTCTAAGTAAGTTTTGTGTTTCGTGTCTGGTCTGTCCTCTACCAACTGAGCGTCGGCTCCTTTCCCAAACAGCGGCTGGTAATCGAGCCTGACAACACCCTTTCCATAGAACCTTCATTAACACATTAAGTTGTAGAACATTGTAATACAAATGAGATAAATTTAATCGTGAAACGGGCTATTGGTGTTCTTGTCATCACCGCCCGGTCAAAACTATCAAATATGCCATCGCCTGAACAAGCGGTTAAAATATCAATCCCCGAGACACAGGTATTTCGCCTCTGCTTCAGGAAGAGAGAAAACTATTCGATAACCGTCCATAACGCAAACTGGTAGGGAATACATAATTAGCATAGACTAAATACACAGCGTGTTAGCAAGCAATTTATTAATAAATGCTTTAACAGTTTCAATAAAAGAGCAAAGCTGGTATCAGCTTCGCAATTTCATGGAGAGGACTTCATATCTTTTTACACAAAAAATGTCGTTTTGGTTCCAGTTTTCACAATGCGGCAGTTGTAATTGTGGCGATGATTTTTTTACATCAGAATCGACGAAGTAATTCATTTTTAGGGTTCATTTACTATTTACTTTAGATATGAGTCGACTTCATATTCACGTCCTATGAAACAGACTAAAACAGTGTAACTAGAACTTAATTTGAAGAAAATTCTACACTGGAACGTTCAAGTCGTCCAACAGTTTACAGTTCCTGTAACGAAGCCAGTCTCTAGCCTAAACGCGTGTTCAGTTTAAGCGCTATAAAATTATTTAATTTTAACGTCTATTAAAAGGGTAGTGGTAATTGTATTTAAGCTCAGGTAGGGAACCTTTTAATCTAATGGTCTCTGCAATCTCTAAAATTTACCTAGGTGTAAAAAATTGTAGAATTGGTTGAAAAGGAAAGAATTCGCGTCGAGACTTCAGTTAAACAAATAATTTCTATAGTTTGATTCCCCTAAGGGGCAGTTAACATTACAATAATTATTTCAAGGAAGGTTTATCTTGCCTTTCCAAACTCGTCCCAGGGTTCTCTCCGTCTCCAGTTGTCTTCAGGAGCGAGGAATGAAAGTACCGTGTGAACGAGGCCAATGTTTAACATACGACCTATTTCGTGGACGGCAAATAATTAGTATTGACTGGTTAAACCTATAACACTGATAACGGTGCGTTAAGGCATGAAATGAGTGAAGCCAAGCAGCAGTAACAAAACAAGATAACTGATGAACAGCTGCTCACTGCTTGAACTACGTCCGATCATTTTTATAGCGAGCCAATGTGTCATCTTATCATGTGAGAATTGTCAACATGAAGACAACTTTAGTAACGTCTTGTGTTCTTCTCTTGTTAATTTCTTCGCTGTTGCTTGTGGATGGCGGAATTATGGGAATGCGAAAAAGAAGAAGAGGAGGAGCATCAAAAAAGGTTTTTGTGAAACCATTATTTCCTTGTTCAGTTTTATAGATTGTTTTGGCTATTGAAAACTTTGCATTATATCACAGCCAGGCTATGCAACCATGCTTTAAAAAAACGAGGACTAAGTTTTTAATTAAAGGTAACTAAAGGATGTCAAATCCAGGCTTAACAGCAAAACTTGTTTCACTTACAGAGGCTTAATAGTGACGGGAGTTTTGAAGAATTTTCAGAATTTACCACCAAAAGCGACATTGCTAAACGAGTTATGCAGGTACGTATTCAGTTGCGAACAAGGTGCAATCTATTCTTTCACGATCTTACATTTCCCCACCAAATCCACCAGTGTGTATAGGCGCGTCTTTTGAGTCTTGAAAGGGGCTCAGTCACGTTTGAAAAGCTTAGCTAAACTTTTCAAATTGGTTGTTTGCAATCCGTGTCAATCTTCTCCATCCTTAACTATCCTTGTTCCTTTATGGTTTATTATTATCTCTTCGATGTTTTCCTATCTTTATAAAGTGTTATTTTTAGGTTTCCTTCAATTTAACGGCTATTTTTTTCGATGTTCAAAATAACTCAAGATGCCGTGACTGAGCCCCTTTAAATTCATTTTTTTTTCGGTTTCTCGTCTAGGAACGACGTTACCAGCAGTTGAGACGAAACATTTGCTTGTCTGCCCGTGAATTGGACTGCGAAAGACAACTTCAAGATCAGTGAAGATCTCTTGGATACCTCAGTGCTAAATTATTGAAATATTATGACTCCGCTGAGCTGTTTAAAAATGCAAATAAAAAATAAAGATAATTAAAGCTACAAACATAATTGCCATTTCTTGTTATTTGATTCTCAAAGAGTAGCTCAGATCAGCTATAGAGACTGCAATTTGAAACGTATCTTGAATGAACCAAGTGATATGGAGTGTGCAATCAAACTGTCTTCCAAGTGGTTGATGGCAAAAATGTAACATCATAGGGCAATCATGTAATCCACACAATGCTCAATAAAATATTGGGTAACTTAAAGCAGTTCATATTCAAAGCCGCTGAAGTGTAAATACTTCAATTAAACAAAGCACTTTTTGAACATTGCTTTCTTAAACCTCTCGCGTTGAGATGAAAACTGTTGATAAAAATCGTGAAAAAAGCGCTTTAGGTTAAACAATTTAGAGAGCATGCAGACTTGAAAACACGTGAACAAAGTATTCTCAATTGATAGTGTTATTAGGGGTTCGCTTCCTTTTGTTTAACAGAGGTGTTCTGTTATTATTCAGTTGAAAACTTTTCCTTTGGAAGAAAAGGAGCAAACTAGGCTAATACCCCTTTAAAGTATATATAGTAGTTTAACCGCGTAGCACCCGTGATATCGAAATAATGCTATTTAAATTAATTGTTAAGGTGCCGGTAGTAGGCAATACTGCCGATACACCAAAATTTGGTGTATCGGCAGTATTGCCTACTACCGGCACCTTAACAATTAATTTAAATAGCATTATTTTAATACCCCTTTAAACCTAACTTTCGCAGGTGGCCACTCGGCTGTGTGAAATCTGATTGGTTCTTTCATCGTCTTCTATTTCTGATAAACAAAGATAGCTCCAACTTTTCTTAATTTCATGCCCCATAATACTCAAAATTGTAGGTTATGTGCTTTAATCTTTTAGAGTGTCTACTATAAAAATTACACTACTCGACCTCATTTTCTATTAGCAATAGTCAACTCGGCTATGGCTCTTTAACTATATACGCCCATAGAAAACTCGGACTCGTAGTCTAATTGTTAAATAACACGAGAAAAATTATTTTCTTTGCTACATGTGCGGGGGTTGATGACCGGTGGAAGAGTTATTTTGTTCTATTGGGAGTCTTCTTGGTGAAATAATTTCTCTCGCAGGATATGGGAACCGAATTCTAACCATCATTCTGCAAAGTCTCAGTGATTTCACAGTGCGCGTGCGTCAAGTGGCACCAAAGCAAGGTATGATCTCCCAGATTAGCATAAGTTCTAACGCTGAAGTAGCGAAGAGATATATTTAAAAACCCACCTTGAATAAAATAGGCAAATGAGTGGGAAAGTTTGCGTAAACTATAGCCATATATTTTAATTATTCAGATTTTGCAATCTTAAACTTTCCTACCTTAATAACGTTTGAAACGTACTTTGGGCAAATGGTTTTTTTTTTTAATCGTTCACTTTCTTTCCAAAGAGGAATGTGTGAATAAACGAGAGCAATATTTCTTCTACCAGTTTGCAGTTGTATCTCAAACTTTGAAGTTAATACATGCCATACAATTGTTAGCTGCAGCATTATGACAGCAGCCATCACCCCTGCCAAACAACTCAGTGTTTCCGCCTATTAATGCTGTTTCCGCCATTATTTTAAAATGGAGCGTTTTCACTGACGTGGCCAGCAGCCATGGAAATTTATTGAAACAAAAGAAGGTATTTACATAAGAAAAGAGTTGAACTCTCACAGGATTAGGTTGGTACCAACATAGCCGCCGTTTCACAGTTTTGGGACACCATCATCGCTACGGTGACTTAATGAGAAAACACTCTTTACACTTCATTTTACAATTCTAACAAAAATCCTTAATCCTCTTTTCGTAATTTAAAAGGTTTCTCGTAGACGTTTTAAACGTTTCCGAGAGAAACTGACCTAAGGGCACGATTTAGATACTCGCAATGAATGTCATTATTTAACTTACTTCGTAAATTAACGGTACAAATAAGAAAAACTTTTATCCTAAAGGTCGGGAAAACACCATCAGTATGAAATGCATAAATTTCAATTCGTGGACTGACGGGCCTGCTAACAATATTTCAGAGATGGAAATAGAATAAGAGCATCATCTTCTCGTCACATACTCAGAACTAGAGCCGTCCAGATAAGTTTTAAAATTAATGATACAGGAATTATAGTGTGTGCATTGTCACGCAATAAAAAATGAAATCAAAAACCATGCAGTGGATAAAGACAAGAAATTGTGATTTGATAGACGATAAATAAAGAAGGCATTTCTCAAAGTTTAAGGTTTATGCGTTGTCCCAAAGTTGAGATATTCGTCGAAATGTTCGGCGCAAAATTATAGAGCTTAGTATGGAACCGCCATGTTGGAGGACCTCCTCTAATATGGCGGCCAGTAAGAGTGCAAACATCTGGAACTTACTTTGGCTATCTTGTCGACTGATTTTCTGAACCGAGCCTAAACAACATTTACACAAGCACTTTTCCCAACACTTAAACTCCTAAAAGAGCTATAAATTACGAGACAAGTGTATCTTTCTTCGACAAACGCGATCTTAGCTTTATGTGGCGCACCGCCATAACTTCGAAATTCAAAATGACCTGGTTTCCAAACGAAAGACGCTATTGAGCTGGAAAGCTGTAAAGAGAGATAAATTTAGCACCCCTTATGCCTGATGAGGATACAACCTTCAGTGGTTCTTTAGTGACGGATTTGAGAATTTGATGTTGTCACGTGCACACACTCTGTACGAAAATTCATTGTGTTATTTTTCTTATATTACTCCAATGCTGCATGTAACCTCTTTGACTCCCTCATATAACTGTCGGCCTTTGTTGATCTCACTTGAACACAGCTGAGGAAATGTGTGTGAGATAAATTGATAAACCCCCTAAAAAAGCTGTAATTTGGAAGCGATCAAATAGATAATTCATCCTTTTGCTGGACAACATCAGATAACAGATGACTTTTCACAATATTACCGCCGATTTAATCGCACCGACGACTTAACGATAAGATAACTAACGCTAGATAAATGAAAAAGTTAGTATATGCAAGCAATTAATGAACGATCGAACGGCTGTTCGTTGCTTAATCAAGAGGCTGACAGCACGTTTATAAGAGAAAAAATATTTCTTTCAATCATTTTAGACTGATCTGCCATGATGGAGAAGACTGTGGTGATGACATGTGTTTTCATGTTAATTTCTTCGCTTTTGCTTGTTGACGCTATGGTTAGAGTACCGCCGGGCACTTTAAAGGTATTCAATAGCACGTCTTCTAGTCAAGTTCTAGCCAAATATACTTCATCAAGCCTTTTCATTTAATACAGTTTAAGTTCTTCGCTATTGGAATACAGCTCAAACTCCCTTATATCATTCCTTTTACCATTGGTTTTAATGCCTGGAGTATCTCTTTCTGTACTTGGGCTACGCCTCTTCCAGTCCTGACAAATCTTGTGAGGAGTAAAGTGGTGCACCCGTGCACTCAGCTTCGTTGTTGGTTTAATTTTGCAGGTACGTTATCGTGATGAAAGCTCTGAAGACATGTCAGGATTTGCCCGGACGAACACTGCGAAACGAGTGATGGAGGTAGGAGTACACAATTATTTGTTTGTCACTCTTGTTGACGAAACAAAGATCTTCAACAATTTATTTATGTCGTTTACTAGACATAATAGAGTCGCCTTGAAATACTGTATAGAATTTTTCCAAAGGAGTACTAACTTCCGCCAAAAAGAGCATTTGAAGATTGAGTTGTTAAAAAGATATCTTAAAAGTCACAACTATGTAGCTAAAGATGCAAACAGAGATTACTTAGAGGTTTTTGTTCTGTTTCTTGTTCATCAACAGCGTGACAGGGAGTTCAGGAGAAACATTTGCTTGTCTGCTCGTGAGCTGGACTGCGAGAAAGAATTTCAAGATCAATGAAAGCATATTGGAGACCAAAGCAGTAAAAATATTGTGATATAAGTGACTGCTGTGCTGTTAAACAATAAGCAAATAAAAATTATTGAGAACATAATTGCCATTGACTGGAGACTGTGACATTTGATAGCATATTTTTAATAAACCATGATATTAAACGGTTCAATGAATATCTGAAAGCTCCTCCGAGAGACTTGACTTAAACGCATAATTGAGATATGCGCCGTAAACATCACTGTAAAACTGAATTCGTAATCAGCAATACGAAATAAAATCCTCTTACCGGACACTTTTTATCTTTGAGGGCGGGAAAAAAGCAAGAGCTGGTGGAAAACATTATGAATACGATTTAATCAACAACTATGTATCGATCATCTCGAAATAATTCCCAACGAAAACTACCCGGCATTGAATACTAAAATTCGGTCCACCAGTGCCTAAGATGGACGATGAACATTGGTTGTTAATTTACGCATTTCAAAAAAATATGAAATCGAATTCAATTTTTGGAAAGACAGAACTCCCAACAAAATTTCGGAGATGGGAATGTGACAGGAACACCAGCAACTGCTTATGTAGAAATTTCTTTCCATCGTCTCGTTCCTTACGGGAACTCGAGTCGCGCTGGTTCTCCTGATAATTTCCTAATGTTTTACTTCTTTATGGTTAGGTTAGTCACTGAACAATATAGGCAAATGTGTTATTTTTCGCATATTACTCTCTTTCTGCATCTCATACCACGTATGAAACTATTGGCCCTCGCTTATCACACATGAACACAGCTGAAGAAACGTTTTTCTTCACGATCAGATCAATTGATAAGCGCTGTCAATGAAAACGTAATTTGAAAAAGATTAAAAACCTAATATATAGTTTTCTTGGACTTCATTTGTAGAAAATATTGATATCTTTCAATATCACCTGCCGACTGCACTGGAGAATGTGCCAAGAGAGTAAACGAAAAAGTAATTGCTACCAAACTAATTCGTTGACGAACGGCTGCGCATTGCTTAAACGGTATACAGCACGTTTAGAAGCGAGGAGGTATTTCTTTCAATCGTTTTGAAATTATCAAGATGACGAAAACTGTGATGGCGTCATTTGTTGCTCTGCTGTTCATTTCTTCGCTGTTGCTAGTAGACGGAATGGTTGCGATAAAAAACGGCGGGAAAAAATTTATGGTATTTACTGGAAAGTTTTTTTAATAAGTCAGTACTAGTTCAGTATACTTCACCACGCCTTTACATTTAATATCGTTTACTCCTGTGCCTTTACTTAAAGACTCTTATACTTTCCGTTCCATCCCTCCTTTTGATCATGCTTGTGGTATCCGTTTCTCTATACTTGGGTTATGCCTCTTCCAGTCCTGCCAGATGAGAGTTAATGGGAGAACCCGTGGCTACTTTATTTGTTATAAACCTTAATTTTGTAGATGCGTTATCGTGATGAAAACTATGAAGACAGGCCAGAATTTGTCCGGACCAACACTGTCAAACGCGTGATGGAGGTCAGTAAGGCTATGAAACCCTCGGTTGGAATTTTGAATCTCAATCAGAATATTTATGACGTAGCATTTCTTCCATAACATAACCACATTCCTTCCCTGTTCCTTGCATCAAAAGAAGAAAGAACACCGCTTCAATCACTAAGCTTTGTTCTAGATCTACAATGAGAAAGCTTCTTTCATATCTTTCTTTTGAGAAACCTCTAGTAAGTCAACATAATTACAATTAGGTCCGTTCCCTAAAGTGTTTTGGTTGTTTTTGACTATATTTAGGAACGGGGTGACCAGGAGATCAGAAGAAACATTTGCTTGTCTGCCCGTGAGCTGGACTGCAAAAGAGAACTTCAAGATCAGTAAAGACATGCTGTAAATGAAGTTCAACTAACACAAAACCAGATGACTTATCAGTAGTATTGTCAATTTTGTTGACTAATTTGTCCTGTAAAACGAATTGCAAATAAAGACTAACAGAAATACAAGTGTTTACATTCTTCTTTTACGACGGAAACATGATTATATCTCTTCGCCGTAGAAACCCTGAAGACTGAAGCCTTTGATAAAATATTTTGAAACAAACCAAATGAGACGAGGTCAGTAAACGTCATCCCCAAACTGCTTTAAGGCCCGTTTACACAGGCGATTTTTGTCGCAGCAACTCGATGCAATTTTTGTCGCGCTAAAGTTGCAACTTCAAAATCGCACATGTAAACCAGGTGCGATTTTCAGTGCGATATGTCGCAGCGATATCGCAGGGGTTTCGAACATGTTTGAAACCTGATGCGATTTTGCTGCGACAAAAATTGCATTGAGTTGCGGCGACAAAAATCGCCTGTGTAAACGGGCCTTTAGCGAGGATATAAAAAAAATTAATAGAATTCTATCCATAGCACATGTTCTTGATGTGTCATTAAATTCTCAAACAGAAAGGTTTTGAAGAAAGTGTTGCCAATGGGTAACGAGGATATCATTCGTCCTTAGCATTAATATGTATTTTCCTGACAGAAAACCTACAGAAGTACAAAATCGAGACGAGCACAGAAGACGTTATCGCATCGCCAGCCTTAAAGGAATAAAGCTAAGGATAAGAAAAAGCTAAAAGGAATAAATTTGCGTTTAAGGCTGAAAAAGGAGACAATCTGGCCAATACAAAATTTATTATATTTTTCTGTGTTTTAGACATATGGCACTCAAGCTACTTAGACCAGCCTCTACCCTGACCAACTCGTAAACAGTCAAAAAAGACGGAATTCAATGAAAAAGTGCTATATTTTCAATGCTGTAGATGCCTGTCTCCAAGTCCACGTGACTCATGGATACCTCTTAAAATTCTGGTTTTCAAAAGAATAAATAGTTTCTCCCTGAACAATGAGAGCGAGGCAATCGCAGATGACACTATAGTACTTTGTGTATGGTTATCTTAAATAATATCCTCTTTACACTGCAGTAAATTTTACTTAAACATTAACTCCGAGTCGACAATGTTGAATGAAGACAGATACGACAAAACACAAGCCTTGGACGTCAGAAACGTTAGTCTTATTTAAAACTGATCCAATTTTTTTCAGAAAAAATTATTGTGAGAAAAAATCTACCGAAACTGCATCTATGAGCACAGTTTGGTCACTCGTAGCAAATATGGACGCCCTTTTTTGAAAGGAACAAAAAGGGAACTGCAATATCAATTTAACACGAATTTTTAGGAAATTAAATAACCACAAAATACGTGGATGCTTCATCCCGTTATATAAACGATGTGTTTTTACAAAATATAATTTAATAAAGTTTATTTTATGACGCAAGTACAAATGAGAAATATGCTAACAACACTACCAGCTGCTCACGCAGAAATATCTTTGGCAGCTTATTGTCGCATACTTAGAACCCCAACATTTTAAAATGCACAAACAGCTAGTTGTTTTCTACAATTGCTTCTTTTATTCTTCGCTAAACAATATGAACATTCAGTTTAGTAATCTTAGGCGAGGGTATATTACACCCTTCCTACCTGTAACTACTTATACCGAGACCGCATATAAAAACCTCGCTTCTAAAATCATTTGCGCTTGTTGTCCATGCATAACCATTTTTGGTGTGCTTTCCTTTGAGCGGTGGCCTCATGGTTAGTGCACTCGTCTCCGAATCGAGCGAGTCTGGTCCGTTTCTCGAAAGTCCCGAAATGTTTTTGCAACCGAAAAGCCCTAGCAAAATTTTAATCCGGCTTATGATTACACAGCTGTTTTATTCACCTCAAGATGAACAGAGCTTACCTTCATACAAGAAGTTTCAGGCGAACAAAACCCTCTGTTACAGATTAACTATAAATGGCTTTGTAGGGGAAGTCCGGTTCCCGAGACTTTCCTTGGCGCGGGACATTGTGTTGTATTCTTGGGCAAGACACTTAAATCTTACAGAACCTCTCTCCGCGCAATTGTATAAATGGGTACGGGCGAATTCAATGATAATTAACAATTAGATTATGAGCTCGAGATTTCTATGAGGTGATAGTTGATGAGGCCGAAGGCCGAATCAACTATCGCCTCATAGAAATCGAGAGCGAATAATCTAATTGTTTTAGTAGAATTCTGACTGAAATTAACGCAAATAACGTTTTTCAATGATTTTCCCACGCATTATTGAACTTATTTGAACTTCACGAAGTTGCACGTATCGAACTGTCCATGGCAAATTTGCAGTTGTTTACGCACGTACCCGCTTTTTCAATATTTTCAACTTTTTAAAGTCAAGAAACCGTGAATGTGCTTCTTTTAGTCTTGTCAGAAATTGAATTACCCGTTTACATCTAAAATTCCTTCCAAAACTTCGGAGAAACTATAAAAACATCGCATTTCGTGAACGACCGGCAGTCACTGTACTCTAATGGCTGATAGTATAAGAGTAGCTCAGCCAATCAGATTGCAGCAATTGCATTAGTATACTAGTAGAATTCTACTAATAATAATTAGTACGCTGGACAAAACTTTTCTAGATCGACGTTTTACGGAAAAAATTAAAACAAGCAAAACGATGCAAATATATTTTAATTGTCTTAAATCTTACTAAATTTCACCCATGGAAAGGTATTTTTATTTTTACCACAATTGCAGGTAATCTCGCAATCTGATTGGCTAATTTGCCGTGGTAAATAAGAGTCCCTACCACGCTGCTCG
>JAHPZR010015405.1:95000-102500 GCA_019787425.1 Platygyra sinensis | reverse complement strand
CCTCGGATGGTTTCTAAAAGGGTTCGATTGGGCAGGATTAAACCACACATAACAACAACTGTAATTTTAACATGGCGAACCCTCGCCAAGAACAGGTAGCCTCACTTTAATGCCCAAGCGTGCAACCGCTGGCAATACATAAGAGTGATGGTGATGGTGATGGTTAGAATTTAACAATATCGGCTTGCATTTGCATTTTTATTTGTAAATAGGTACTGAAAAACCCTTTTGGGAGTATTTATTAAAGTTTATTATTATTATTATTATTATTATTATTATTATTATTATTATTATTATTATTATTATTATTATTATTATTATTATTATTATTATGGTGAAGGTGATGGTGATGGTGATGGTGATGGTGATGGTGATGGTGATGGTGATGGTGATGGTGATGGTGATGGTGATGGTGATGGTGATGGTGATGGTGATGGTGATGGTGATGGTGATGGTGATGGTGATGGTGATGGTGATGGTGATGGTGATGGTGATGGTGATGGTGATGGTGATGGTGATGGTGATGGTGATGGTGATGGTGATGGTGATGGTGATGGTGATGGTGATGGTGAAAAACAAATTTATGCAGTCGATTCCAATTTAACCCTATTAATAACTTTTTTGTTCTTATTCCGAAAGTCATATTCACGAATATTATGCCTTACCTTAAGAAGATTCAAATTCCGATAAAAACAAAAATTCGAATTTTTTTTTTACAGGATTTCATGTGTAACTCCGTCTTGAGGTAGTGTCGCCTGATAAATTTGAAAATGCAACGTTTTTTCTACAAATTTACTCAAAACCTAAAAAAAGCAAAACAAAACTGATGTCAATCAACTAACCGTGACTTTATTTAAACACGTTGCATCTAAGATCTAAGTGAGCTTGATCAAAATACGACTGAACGTGTAAGGGTGTTTACATGGGTTGTTCTTTTAATGTAATAACCGTGATTTCTGGGTGGCTTTCTTTCTTTAGAATTTTGAAGACCATGGCCGGGTTGTTCGAAAAACGGTTAACGTAAACCCAGGATTAAACGTTAACTGGAGCATTATTTTTGCTTGTTTAAAAATGTTTTTCACCTTTAACGTTTCGTGTAGTTTGAGATTACGACAGCTTAAAACTGCAGAGAAAACAATATAAACAGAACACCTCGCCAAAAAGTTACAAAACAAAATCAAAATTCTCGCTAACCCTGGCTTAGCTTAATCAGGCTTTGAACAACCCGGCGTAGCTCGTTAGGTAAAATATTTTCTTTGAGCAAGAAAAGATAAGTTTAGAAAATTGCCCCAGTGACGGGGATGAAGAAAACCATAATAAAACTAAACCTTTATGTTCTACTAGATTCTTACAACCAAACACTGCAGTAAAGAAATGATGCCAGCTGCTAAGGAGAACTCCTAGATTTGTCTCAATTTAAGAGGATATTGATAGAAAACGCTTAAATCAGAATAAGGACGACCCCAATATTCTTCAATAGAAATTTTGTTCCTTTTTTTACTTGGGAGCTGACGGCCAAGTTTAAGTGAAATTACCCCCAAGACCTAAAGGAAAAACATTGCTATTGTGCAAGAACCAGTTATTTTTTGCGGAGTATTTTTAAAATGAATTCGCCGAAACTTATACCAGGGAGCCAATTAGAATTATCCTTGCACAGAGAGCCTATTAGTCATATAATCAAAACTATAGCAAAATTCTCGAACATGATTGGCTATCAGCAGCCTGATTTATAATGGTAATAGGACCGAGTGGAGTCCAATTCGGTCTCTAAGCATACGAGTGATTAACAAAATCGGACGACCGCGAAGCGGGAGTCCGAATTGTTAATCACAAGTATGATTACAGACTGAATTGGACGACACGATGTCATGTTACCAATTAATCAAAACTATGACGAAATTCGAGAAGCAAACAAAGCATCGATTGAGCGCTGAACGATTTTAAAACGTTGTTATGAATGCTGAAAAACCTAGCAGTTTACTCAACAAAGTGCACCACAACAGCGCGCACAAGCATGACGAGTGCAACTGTCCAATTAATGCTCTAATAATATACATGAAAAAATTACTCGATTCTGAGTGGCTGAGGGCAGTGCAGTTCAAGTGTAACACCAGTGCAAAAAGTGTAACACCGGTGCAAAAAGTGTAGCACCAGTGCAAATTATTTTGATTCTAGATTATGATTGACTGAAAGACAAAAGGAAATTTTCTAAGACAATTGATATCACGTAAAATTATAATGAAAAGTTTGTGCAGAAGCTTCGAATGACAAAAAAATGGCTTCAAGAAAGATCTTCCGGCACTTCCTCTGTTGGGAATTGTATTCAGCGAGTTGTAGGCTCAGACTCCAAATTTACGAACTATTTAATGAACTTACCACGTAATTACGGAACATACAATAAACGGCGAATCATAATGCCTAAAAGCGGTGAAGAAACTAGACTCAAATCTCCAAAAACAGCAGCAATGCTGACCTAAAATCTCAAACCCAGCAAGAAAATAAGGCAAAGATGAAAGTCTGGAAAATTACGACAGCGAAGTTCAAATGCACGCGCGAGCACATTCTGGGCCACGATTGGCTAATTATAATCACCTGAGATTAAGCGCGCGAAACTGCGCGCGGACAAAACTGGGAGGTGAGTTCAGAGTTCGTAAAGTTCAAAACATCCTCCACGCAAATTTTTTCATGTTTATATTATTAATAAGTAATCATACGGTTTTTCTCGTTCAATTTGGAATTAATTTGCACTTGTGAGTTTTTAAGAGCTGAAATTGCACGAGCCGCTTCGGCGAGTGCAATTTCAGCTCTTTGAAAAACTCACTCGTGCAAATTAATACCAAATTGAACTCGAAACCGTATGATTACCTATACCTATTACCTATGTGCTTTGTCCGTTTCTCGAATTTTGTCATAGTTTTGATTAATTGGTAACAGGAAATCGTGTCGTCCAATTCAGTCTGTAATCATACTTGTGATTAACAAATCGGACTCCCGTTTCGCGGTCGTCCGATTTTGTTAATCACTAGTATGATTACAGACCGAATTGGACTCCACTCACTCCTATTACCATTATTAATAATAGTAATTGGTATTCAAATCTCTGTAAAATATTACCGCTTCTCTGACTGATGCCGATCAGTTAGGTAAAAAGGCAAGGACACAGCTTGCAAATACGCCAACGATTTTCAAATACTGAGTTAACATGCCAATAAATTTCGTATCTTATCATCTTTATTGTCTTACCAAGCGTCGATATGAGGAGAAGTTTAGCAACGTCCTGTGTAGCTCTGTTGTTGAGAAGAGACGGATAATATAAAAAGGTAATCGTGGAAGCAGTGTTTTGCTAATCTCAGCTGTAGGTCTGTAGGCCAGGTGTTTCAAGTTTATTTCATACAGATTCAGATTTAACAATCTAGCGTCATTTTATCGAAACTCAGTTAAACACATCTAGATAAATAGGGAATGTGTCCTTAATTCATTTCATTTCCTTCTGACTTCTCGACTGATCTGAAAACGTCCGTGGGGTTAACCAGTATAAAGCCAATCGCAATTTATTTCTTAAACTCTATAATGTCTCCAATTAATAGAGGCTTTGGGGGGTTCCTTTCTGAATATCCGACGTGTAACAGCGGGAAACAAATTATGGTGGTAATTTTTTTTTCTTAAAAACAACACAGTGTGTTTTCAATATTCTTAACACCAAAACACTTTTCTTTAGTAACAAGACGCCTTCTTGTCTTCTCAATTTTCGCTACAAAAAATTGTCTTCAGTTAATTAGATGTAGCTATTGAAGACTCACAAGTTTTTGCTTCCAATGAGATCTTGACAAAACTGATCATTTTGGCGCAAACATTTCATCGAAAAAACCTAATCCAAACAGTAAAGTCGCAAGTTCATAAGTTCTGACTAATGGCGAAATGATTAAGACGCTGTTTCGAATATTTGCAAAGGGTCCTCGCTAATTTCTCCTGAACTGACGTTGTATAAAGAGCGAGTAGAACAAGAGTTAAGAGCACACAAAAGTGACTCCGGATTTACTGCTCGCCGGATTAAGCAGATTCTATTAGCTTGGTTCAGTAGATGCTAAGCCCTCGTGATTTTAAGTTCAGTGTAATTGTTTTTGTCTGTTATTAAACGCGTGATGGAGACTTCAGGAGAACATGTGCTGTTTACTCAATATCTGGACTGCTCAAATGTTCAGAAAGGTGACTGCGCCAGAGAACTTCAAAAGCAGTCAAGATATGATATATATGGCGTTTGATAACGAACATACGAATATCCCACAAGAAAACCGTATAAAAACACTGTCTCACTAGTCCTGCAAATAAATGCAAATAGAAAATAATGGAAAAACAGCCAGTCACTTTTCACAAAGGAAACCTTGCCCCATACTTCTTTTCATTATCTCATTTCACCCAAGAACCCCGAAGAGCGCCAAGCATTTTTTTAAAACATTAAGAAAACATCAAATGAAGGACTCCACAAAGCAATAATTATTGTAAAAACTCTTATTCTTCGGCCATTTCAGCCATTTCGACCATTTCATTTCAATAATAATTGCCTCGCAGTGGTACGAAAATCAATGGAATTATTGTGACCTTGAAGTGCAAGCAATTTATCAGAACACACATTAAAAAAATGGCACGTTGGTTAGTACTAGAAAATAACATTCGACCTTTCCACTAACAGGTCTATTTTAGGTACACCTTCTTCTCCTTCCCAGGGCGGTCTCTGGAGTATGACGTTTTGAAGCCTTTGTTCGCCGAGTCGGACACTGTCTGTCTTGCATATACCACGCAGGGAATTAATTAGAAAGCTCCTAATCTCTGTAGAGCAGTCTGAAAAATAAGGATGATCTTTGCTCATTTGCTGTTTAAAATAATACTGGTTCATTTAACTTGTGACAGTCAATTAATACAGAAAGGTATTTCAGCCAATTGCGATGGATAAAACAACAGCTGCTCACTGCTTGAACTATTTCCAAGACACTTTTATATGACGGCAGGATTCTTTAGCCATCATCTTACCGTCGAGATGAAGAAAGCTGTTGTAACGTCTTGTGTTCTGCTGTTGCTGATTTCGTCTCTGTTGATAGTCAACGGCGGCATTTTGGGAAAGCGTATACCTCATGGGTCATCTAAAACGGTAATTGTGAAACCAGTATTTTGTTGATCTTGTTCACAACGCCATTTTTTCCTGTTAAAGATTAAGATTCACCATTTTTTCCTCCCCGTTTTATCGTTACCTAGCTTAACACAATACATCTATCTGTTACTTGCCCCTCTCCCTCTTAAGGTTAATCTCAATTTAATACTTAACACTCACACGTACGTCTTCATTTTATAGAGGTTTTATCGGGATGGACGATTTAAGGTCCGTTCAGAATTTGTTACGAATAACAGCCTGGAACGAGTAAGTGTTAACAAACGACGGTGTTGTCCTTATTGTGCGTTTCAGTTAAAAATTTCCCAACAACAAAACGGTGAGCCAGTAACCACTTATGTCCAGGTTTGACCCTAATTAGATGCACGGCGAATTTTTTGTCAAAATTCGCCGTGCATCTAATTAGGGTCAAACCTGGACATAAGTGAAAGTCGCAGAAAAAATTTCTGTTAACCAGAAAACATAAAAATCCAATATTTCAAAAGAAGATTGTTAGTACATGCTTTAATCGATATCAAAGACTGATTGTTGTGTAGTTGATTGTTCTGTTCCTCATATGTAGGAACTTAGCGACGAGGAACTCCGAAGAAACATGTGTTTGTCTGCACGTGAGCTGCACTGCGAAAGAGAACTTCAAGATCAATTAAGATCTGTTTCAACGGATGCCCAACCAACGAAAAAGCGGAAACTTCACCAGTAAATTATTCTTAGTATTCTCTTCTCATTATTGTTGTTAACGAGCTGCAAATAACGAATAAAGAATAAGAAAAAAACAACTGACAGGTGTTTACCCCATGCTTGTTTTCAATCAACTGCAGAACTCTTAAGAGCAAGAGTAGGAAAAAAAACCCGGGGGTACTCCCTTATATGGACTATATAGGTATGTGCGGAGCTAAAGGGTTTGGTTTTTCAGCTGTTTTGGTCATAAGTATGGTATCAATTTTAGTTGATTTTGGCCATTTTGGTCATAAATAGGGTATGGTTTTGCACTGTAGCCTTGATATGGATATGTTTTTAAGAACAAGCCCCTTTTGCATCATTATCAAAAAAAAAATCAACAAAAGCCTTTCACAAATTATGTTTGTTTGTATGGTAATTTAATATTGGTCTGGATTAGGGAACTTATTACAACGCTGGTCAGAAACAGGGTTTTGATTTAAGAGTCAGGTCATAAATAGGGAATCGAATTTTTGGTCAGGTCATAAAAATGGTAGGGAATATCACAGATTTTGGTCGTAAATAGGGTAAGGGTTTTGGGAAGCGGGCCGCACACCCCCACCCAAATATTTTGGGTGTATCCCCCGGAGAAAAATATTTGACATGAGCCTGAAATGAAAACTTCAACTTGCCGTACTGCTCACACGTGAAAGAACATGATACGCGGCTCCTGATTGGACGTATCGCTTTTCTCACATGTGGGAAAAGCGATACGCGACATTCACTACTTACACAATACCATAATGCACCTCTTTAACCCCCCAAAAATTTTGCATACTCATTGTTTGCAATTTCCAAGAGTAATCTAAAACAATGCCTATGCAAATTTTTGGGGGGTAAAAGAGGTGTATTATGGGATTTGTGCAAGAAGAGAATTTGATTGGTTTACATCGGTTTGCGAACGAAAATTTACTCTGCGGCTTTTCAGTGAGTAAATCTCAGTATGTATATAACAACAGCGATTATTATATAAGTACTGAGATTTACTCAGTGCAAACTCACCGAATAAAAAGTATCGGTTTTTCCCGCATTCCGGGGCGGTCATGCGAAGTAATTGAGAATGATCTTTCACAATCGATTCACAAAATCATAGCTTCAAGCTTTGCAGACATTAATTCAGTGGCACAATTTATCGAGGACCACGAAAACGAAAATACAAGAAAGAAGACTCAACAGAATGTTGCTTTACTTAAGGAATTTCTGACGCTGAGGAACGAGGAACGACCACAGTTCATTCAGCTAGTTACGCCGCAGGTTATCAACAAGGCTAGCAAGCAATGTCAATCTTTACCCTTGCTGTTATTCATGGTGGTCAATTCAACATTTCTGTCAGCAGCCTTAATCAATCACCGACCTTGGCCACACCAGAAACTGAGTTAAACTCCACAAAGGGGTAAAAAGACTAAAAGTACTCGACTCAATTCAGAGTAGAAATCCTTTGTTAGTTTGGAAGCTTAAGCTTATGTGAGCTAATATTTTCAGAAACTCTTTAATTGTCAAACATAAGCCTAAATTTACCTTGAATGGGCTTTGAAATATTTTTTCTTGAAATGAATTATTTTAAAAGTGCAGTTCAGTTCGCCTTTTTAAGCATATTTGAATTCAGCAACATTGGATCT
>JAHPZR010015405.1:57500-87500 GCA_019787425.1 Platygyra sinensis | reverse complement strand
GGGCTAATTCACTTTCAGTTTCATTTCCTTGCAAACCTTCCCTGACTTAATTGTTGTAAATGCATTTTGCATTCTTGAGGGCAAATGGTATGTTTACATGATATTGGTCTAAACAGTCATAACAAGTAGCTGAGTGATAGTTTTTTTTCATTTTTCCTACATTCTATTGTTTCTGTTGTTAGCACTATGCCTTAACACAATATTATTAAACAAAACAGCATTTTCACAATGAAATATTGAAGGCTCAATAAACCCTGTATTCATCCTGTTTATAAACCACATTTCACGTATTTCTACTACGTTAAGCCTGCCTCTGACGCATACCGTAACACTGAAATATTGTATCAGCTAGGTCAGAATATTCGTCACACACTTACATGGCAGACAGGCTTTTTCAGTCTCTGACAGTGCACTGAAAGCAATTTTCAAATATTAGGAAGCTTTAATTAGTTCCATGTTCCGCATGCCTAGAAGGTTAACACCTCACACTTAAGACGCTCTTCCTATATAAAGCGCTCTAGTTGACCTATAAAGCTATCCTGTCATAGAAGACTTAAAAGATTTAAGTGGTAAAGGTAAGATAAGTTTTGCATTACATGCTTCTTTTTTTTGTATTACAGGGGATATATCACAAGACAAGGCAATCGAATCTCGGAGCTTTAGAGCAGTACCTAAGTGTGTTTTATGTTACTGGCAAAGTAATATGATAAAACCTTCGTCAACATAATGAAGTCTTTCTGTTAGGAAAGGCGTCATTCAAGTTAGGGAAAGTCGACGTTAGTCTAGCTCAATCCCTAAGGTAAAAAAAGATGAAGTCTGCATTCGAGCCAAGTGGTCCATCAGGCCGGAGCTTATCCCGGTTTCTGTAGCATGAAGCGACTGGGAGTGTTTCTACTCCCCCTGGATGTGATGCTAGTCCATCGCAGGGTTACCCCCACCATTAAATTCGCCGGTACTCATTTATACACCTGGGTGGAGAGAGGCACTGCGAGAGTAAAGTGTCTTGCCCAAGAACAAACCACAATGTCCCCGGCCAGGGCTCGAACCCGGAGCGCTCGCTCCGGAGTCGAGCGCGCTACCCATGAGGCCACCGCGCCCCCCAGCTCAATCCCTAAACATAAGCCAAAATGTTTGCTATCTTGTTAAAAACGGGATGAACAAGAAAGAAAGCTCAGGTACACATAACTTGCGGTTACTTCATTATTGTATTTTATTCACTCAGTATCACATATTCCTTCCCAACTAATTAAAATTTAAAGTTATGGTGTGAGTCAATGGGTGCTTCGGAAGAATACAATACCAGTAATAACTCTCTGCTGTGGATAGTGATCAGATGGCCGCATTGAAATGTTGCAGGGCGGGATTGCATTATCGCCTGGGGGGTTCTCCCTTATATGAGCTATATAGGTATGTGCACAAAAGGTATGGTTTTTCAGCCGTTTAGGTCATAAATAGGGTATCGATTTTGGTGGCATAAATGTGGTATGGTTTTTTGTACTCTAGCCTTAATACGGGTATGTTTTTTTAAGGTGAGAAGCCACTTTTTCTTCATTATCGAAAAGAAAATCATTCAACAGGAGCCCTTCACAAATTATGTTAACAGTAATTTAACATCGGTCTGAACAGGGGATCCAATTAATACCCAGGTCTGAAACAGGATTTTGATGTACGGTTCAGGTCATAAATAGAGTAGAGAATATCTCAGATTTTGGTCATAAATAGGGTAAGGGTTTTAGGAAGCGGGCCGCACGCCCCCACCAAATTTTTCTTGGAGTATCCCCTCGGGCATAATCGTTAAAAGAATAGTTTTTTAGTTACCTTGGAGCGAAACAAAACTAAGATTGATAGAAGCATTTGTATTTCTGTTTTTCAAGTGAAGAGCCCAACTCTACAAGCAGATAACATGTAGTTTTAGGCCAATCAGCCACCGCCTGAACGCCTAAAATTGCCTGGGTATCGACTATGATCGGTATCACAAAATGGAAGTGTTTCGAGAAAGGGACTCCTATACTCAGTTGCTACCTATATAAGACTAGTATGCCTATCAGCAGGCAATGCTGACGTGCAACGTATGGCGAAAGGGATTGAGAGTTAAACCAGACTACTATTTGTTATGCATTTGTTCAGCGTCCTTTTTTTTCTTTCTTTCTTTATTTTTAACAGCGTTATTGGGTACACCACATAAATAAATGGCATAAATAAAAAAAAAGGCAAGAACCAAAGGGGGCAGGTGCAACGGGATCAAGTCCCATGCGAGGCACCGCCCCTGGATTAAGACCTAAAATTAAAACAAAAGCATACACAAGCATTCATAAGAAGAAAGAAATATATATCTAGAGTGGCATGAGCATGTTTCGACTAGCATCCACGTGCAGGGGTAATTGAGATCATATACCCTTGAAAGGTGAGTGCTCATTAGTTTGTCGACAGTTGTATGAAGAAACTTGTGTTAAAAAAGTGCTAATGTTCCTATAGCACTTTTTAACACAACTTTCTTCATACAGTAATTCCAAGTGCTACACAGCATCAATTCAATTGCGGACAGTTGTAGCATGTTACACCATGGTTTGAAACCTGTGTTGCATTCTAAACACCATGAGGGCTTCTGCTACGCAGCAACTTTTAATTGCACGGGAAAGAGGGTTGCCAGGGCTACAAATCTTACTTCGATCTAGTCGCCAGGGTCCAATACACCATTTTACAGTTGTCGGCTTAGTGGCTTGGCTTCTGAATCTGAATGGCAGCGAGGCTGAAGTTGACCTTGTCTTGACACAGACCTTGCTGCTTTTATTGTGCAAATCAAGTTGTTCTTATGCTAACTAATTTGCATTTACACGAGAAAAGCGGAGGTCTGTATCAAAGCAAGGTTACCTCCAGCCTCGCTTGCACTCATGGCTAGGTTAACTAAGCACAAAACTGTAAAATGGCTTATATATTGCTCAATAGTGGGTTGACTTGAATCTGAACTAAACCATTAACCCTAGGTTAGTGCTCACCCTGCTTTGAGTAACTGCTTCGAGAACTCATTACAAGCAAAGAAGTACAACCAAAACCAATCGTGACGCGTTCGCATACATTTTCCCACGCTCTGCGTCAGTTACCTGTAATTGCTTCGAGTTTTGATTGGTTCACTGTATTGTCTGTGTTGAGCTTTTTCTATTTTTGAGTCGGGAGGTATAACAAAACACTTAATGACTGGCCACAAGGGAAACAGTGAGTTTTGTTTCCCCTCGACCTCAATGTTCCCCGAGGCGAAGCCGAGGGGAACATTGAGGGTCTCGAGGAAACAAAACTCACGTTTTCCCTTGTGGCCAGTCATTAAGTGCTTAACAATTACCTTCAAGTTTTTTTCAAGCAGTAAGAAAGGCCAAGTTATCAAATTTGCCTCGAAAAAGGGACCTGACTGTACCTGACATAAGCTGGGAACTAAAACGTGCAATTTAACACACCCTATTCATAACGGGAACGAATGAGAAGCTATAATAGTCCTGGCCGGTGGGTTGTTTCCTGCTTAAGCCACAACGGGCATTTTTAATGAAACTGCGTCAAGTTTGCCTTTGACGTAACGACACAGCGACCATCGCCATACTGACCACCTTTCAAAATTACATATATTCGCCCCAAATATTAGATACGGCAGTCAAGTACGTTAAAAGCTATTTTTATTGTAATTGATGAAGTTACCATTGATTTGTTTAGTTTCTGCCTCTGCATACTAAAGAGCTGAAACAAACGGGGCCTTCTCTCAGTCTTTTACCATGACATATGAACTGCGGAGTTTTCTTCCTGAAGAAAAAAAAGACGGCTTCTTTCAAGAACACCGCGATTTTAATTAAAATTCATTAGACATAACTGATAAACCATCTCATTTTATCAATTTAGCAAATTCAGTCACCTTCGGTCAGGGGGCAGAAAATTGTACACTGTGACGGGACATGCATAAAATTTCTCTTTTGCTCCCTATGCAACAGATTTGTAATCTTGGTAAGAATTTTGCGGTCCGTTTTCTCAAAAGCGACGGCTTGCAATTTGCATAAACTCCTATTTTGAGCCTCAGCTAACCGACTTCGTACTTCTGTGTTAAAACTTTATCCAAAGAAATTTTCGCAATTTTGGAGATAAAATAAAGCAGCTACCTTGCTGTGGTTTTGCATGTGTTTGTTGTTAGCAAGCAAAATTGTACTGAAAAAAACTTAAGACTAGGGTAGAATACACGACTGATTAAGTAAGTTGAGCTTCTTTCAGTTACGCAAACGAAATTCAAATTTCTTGATGCTTCAACCGTGAATTCGTTGCTGTTTCTAGAACTGAAAGTTTAAAAAACATTTTATGTTTCCTACCCACTAGAAATAAGTTGTTGATTGTAGTTTATTTAACGAAAAGACTTCAGGGAACCCGTGACATTTGAACATCGTAGAGCGTGACAGGTATCAGACAAAAAGATTGAGCAATAGTCAGAAGACTATCCGGTCACCGAAATTACAATAGGAACGTAGGTTGATCGATAGTCCGATCCCTCGAGGAAAAGTACTTAGCCTCGACAATACCTTCTTTTGATCGATCATTTTCTCTCCGATTTTTTACGTTTATCGAAAAAATGAAGAAAATCTATTGATTAGAAGTTTGAATTTTGTGCAAAATGCACCATGGAATTATGTCCGTTTTAACTTTTCGTTTATCTGTGCAGCTGTTTCAAATGCCTCTTGAAGTGTAAAGTTTTGTTAAAGCGTTGGCAACATTTGGAATTATTTACCCAACTTCAACAAACTATGACTAAGATCGTTTGCCTCCGTACATCGTGCTGAATTAAGTGCGCAAATTTTTCAAAATCAGGGTAATTTTCCACACAAGTTACCTCTGAATCAAGGTGGTGACCCCCAATTTTACATTAGTTGTTCATGAGCATAATTTGATGATGAAGCTCGTCTGTTGTCAAAAAAGGTGGAACATTGAAACCGCAGGGAAAGGAGACATAAATGATGTGCATTGCTGCTGCCAATTGAAGCGATGAAAGGAAAACGGATCAGTTCCACGTTTATCCTAATAATGATTCCTGAAGCACAATTTCCCTTACACAATAAGAAAGAATTCTGCGACTGTTATGTTTACTACGTAACGTATTTTCTGGTAACGTAAAATTGCGAAAGACGTGTCTATATTACGGAACGGAAGACTAATTTCCATTTTTAGTTAAACAACAAAATTATGTCCATTCCACTTAAAATTACCTGCTTGGCTGATAATTATCCATCCAAAGAAGGTAAAGAAAAACGTCGACAGAAGTAAAATATGCCGGTTCACATTTCTGCACGTAAAGGCTTTCAGACAAACAGGTCTGCAAGAAGTTTCCCGCTATATTAATATCTATTCAGCATAATACAAAAAATTAATATTGAGTGTCTGCACTCGAGTAAGGAATTTTATCGCGCTATGCGCTTAGGTTCGTGCTTAGTCTCACATTCTTTGTCATTGCTTAAGTAATCCCAGTCAAACATGTATTATGAACAAACGAATCCCCAATACCAGTAGAAATATTTAGACGTGATTTTATATTTGTGATTATCATTCCCTTTCCTACCTTAGATGAGAATGTGAACGTAAATCAAATCGGAAGAAATGTTATTAGCCACGTTTCGTTCCGGCTTGTGTGTGCTAGACCTGCATGTTTTTGTTAGAGCCCCTGGGAGCAATGGAGTGATCTGACATCACCAGTTAATGGGCGTTATTCGGTGATTTGCATTTCAAAGCAAACGGCACTTAAAGTTTCCCTTTATCTTCGCGTCGAAACAAACGCCAATTACGTTGATCAAGCTTTTTTCAGTGGTGAGGTAACTATAAATCTCATTGCACCAATTAAACGGTTTCATGTTTGATCGCCATATCGGTGGAACATCGTTCCATTTCGATGATCCTCTTGTCTTTTGTTACTTTTCTCGTTTGCGGTGTGTAGTTTTTTTGACAAGCTAATGTGGAAGTGTATACAAATAAACAGGATTCCATAAATTGCAATTTTTCTGCCCAAAGATTTCTTTCAGTTTGGATAAGAAGTAGATAATGTCTTATGTGTACGATGGATTCGAGACAGAGACCTACACACAAGTAAACAAAAAAAACTTTGGAACGGTGCAAACTGAAAACTCTTTCTTCTCCATGCATAGACAAAAGACTTTTCATGCAGTCTGTCCCACTTTCACTGCTACGTTTCACATTTTTTCAGTCAGAAAGGTTACATAAAAACACAACTACCTTCAAGGAAATTTACACTGAAATTGAAGACATTCAGGACATTGATACTCACTTTATTCAATTTTTGTTGGCAAAAAATGCAGTAGAAGTATAAAAGCCTTCTTAAGGTTTAGGCTTAAAGGTAAATTTGTTTCGAGGAATCGTGTATCCCATGACTTAATATTTTTATATACACGATATTAACGCTCACGGCTCTCTTAGTCTCGCAGACATGCATTTCTCGGCAAGAGCATTTCTTTAAGAATGAAAAATGAGTTGAGCAGTGGGGTTGGGGGGTTGTCCCCTGTTCTTGGACCCAAGAATTCGTAAGGATTCTGTTTCAGGTGAAAACTTTACTTTCAGGGCTCACGTTTAACAGCTATAATGTCAATTTAGAATGTACGTGACTTCTAAAGCTATATGCATGGTTGATTTGACGTGTTTCAAACTCCAGTGTTCAGCAGCATGTATTTTCTAGTTTTCATTTAAGTACCGTACGTCCGTTGCTAGCGACATGCAGATACCATAGACTTCTAATGTTTTTGCCGAACACTTAGAACAACACCTTTCTGGACAAAACTTAAAGTAGTTTGTACTTTTGTTAAATAAGCGGCTTGCAGCTTGTTTTAGTTCTAGCATTATCAGTTGGTCTCATCATCACGTGACAAAATTCCCCGCCTTTTGTGTAAAAACGCGATGCACTTGGTTAGACAAGGGCACTCAACATTGACTAACCCATCCACAGAAGTTCTAAAGGTTTAATCGGGGAAGGTAAGAGATACTTGCTAAAATTTCTACGAAAATATTACAGAAAATCCAGCAAATGCATAGATTCAAAAAGTAACATTTCTTATTCTAATAATTAGCAAAACCATCCATAGCACAGTCATTTCGAGCCCGTTGTGAACATTTAAAAGATTTTTAGAACTGAACTGGTAACCAATAGCAACCGGCTGATATTTTTCACTTAACCCTCAAAAGTCACCAACACCTAATTTGTGTCAAACAGAAACAAGAAGGTTCCCTTTCGCGGTTTTGACAACCTTTTGTTTTGATTAGGCTCACTGAGCAATAGTTGAAAGTCATGCAATCATTTTGTCAAAAGCATCGATGCTTGAACGCATCAAATACGTTTTGCCTTGCATAAGCACACTCCTGTATGATTAATACTTTTAATAATTTAATAATGATACGAAAATCCCATTTCTAATGAAATACGAGACAAATACTTTGCCAGGAGGAGATTCAGCCGAAAAGGTTATAGATTCGCAAAGCAGTTTCACTTTGGTTTACAAATTTCGTTTAACATTTGTATGTTTACACGCGCGAATTCAATTAAAGGAACACAATCACGTTTTTCCGCATCCGAAAGATATTGCTTTTTGGACAGGCTATCGCGAATTCATAGATACAAGAATTATAATAGTGCTTTTACAAGTCCGTTTCCATCGTCCTCAATCAACTTTCGCTTTGCCCTAAAACGTCTCAAAATCAAAGATTACTGATACACAGTTCTGGTTAACCGTGGTTAGCCGTAGCTCATCATTTCTTAATTTGACCTAGTCGTGCTCAGGAAATCAAATCGCGCAGTTCGCAACAGGGTAAAAGTGGAATTTTGCTGAGATCTGAAAAGATTGAAACTGCCAGTTTATCTTTTCTTAATTTTTCACGTAACAGCAGTGGAAGAAACATAACTAAGTACTTTACCTAAACTGAAGAAATGACACCATTACGTGCGTTTGTAAGCCATCTCAAAGGCGATTAGGATGAGTAAATAATCATATGATGGACACATTTTTTGCTTCATTGAAATTTTTTTCATCATTGATTTTTGTGTTGAAACGGAACTTCATCACTGCATTGTATTTTTATTATCTTTCTGCCAAATCTACCCAACTTTTTAGAACTTTATTTTAGACTTTTTCGTGTCATCAGCTACAGATTTATGGTTAGTACATAGAGATTACTCCATGGAAAATGCGCGCGTACGATTATTATTCACGAGTTGAGGAGTATCAGAAAACGAACGAGTGAGTTTTCTGATACTTCTCAACGAGTGAATAAAATCGTACAAAGCATTTTCCGTGGTGTAATTTGTTTATTTTATAGATATTCAGATTTTTCAAAAGAAAAATTGCTGGTCAATTTTATCAGTTTGGGCGCGCATGTTTAGAAAACCCATTCAATTGCTATAGAATATAAACGAAAATATAAAGCTCACTTAATCCAGTTTCAAATAAATGTTTAATGAACACAGCAAATCCAAATATGTAGAAGTAAATGACCACTTTTAGGGAAAAAAAATGAACTTGACTTAGTTTTACAAGTCATAAATGTCGTAAATCAGAATGTCACTGAATGTCACTAAATTATGAAAGCATTCAGCGTAATACGCTTTTACGCTGAATAACACAATGCAAACCTTAACCGAATTTGGTCAAAAACAGTCTGCAACTTTCTGTTTGTGAAAACCTTGCTTTCAGGGCTCACTTATAACAGCTATTATGTCAATTTAGAATGTTCCCAACTTCTAAAGCTCTATGCATGGTTGATTTGAATCTGACGTGCTTCAAACTCCAATGCTTAGCAGCATGTATTTTCTAGTTTTCAGTTACGTACCGCACGTCCGTTGTGATTCTGACGTAGCCAGCAACAATAGACTTCTAACGTTTTTGCCGAACACTTAAGAACAACCCTCTTTGCGTCAGCTGGCTGCATCATTACGTGACAAAATTCCCCGCCTTTTGTGTACGCATGCAAAAACGCGATACACTTGGTTACTTAAGGACACGCAATATTGCCTAAGCCATCCACAGAAGTTCTAAAGGTTTCATCGTGGAGGTAAGAGATATTTGCTATAAAATTTTTACAAAAATATTACATAAAAATCCAGTAGATGCATAGATTCAATTTTAAATCAAAAATAACATTTCTTATTACAATGCCGTTCGCAAAACCATCCATAGCACTTTCATTTCGAGCATGTTGGGCATATTTAAAAGATTTTTGGAACTGAACTCAAAACCAATAGAAACCGGCTTACATTTTTCACTAAACCCTATAAAAACCATCAACGCCTATTTTGCGTCATACAGAAACAAGAAGGTTCCTTCCCGCGGTTTTGACAAGCTTCTGTTCTGATTAGACAAACTGTGCAAAAGTTAAATGTGAACCATTTTGTCCAAAGCATTGATGCTTGAACGCATCAAATACGTTTTTCCTTGCTAAAGTGGATTCCTGTATGATTAATACTTTTAATAATGAAATGATACTAAAATCCCATTTCTAATGATATACGAGACAGATACTTTGCCAAGAGGAGATTCAGCCGAAAAGGTTATAGATTCGCAAGGCACTTTTGCTTTGGTTTGCACATTTCGTTGAACATTTGTATATTATTCAGATGCGCGAATTCAATTAAAGGACACAATCACGTTTTTCGCATGCGAAAGATGTTGATTTTTGGAGAGACTGTCGCGAATTCAAATATGCCAGAATCATTATAGAGCTTTCACAAATCCGTTTGCATCGTCCTCAATCAACTTTCACTTTGTTTTAAAAACTCTCAGAATTTAAGATTACTGACACACGGTTCTGGTTAAGCGGGTTTAGCCATGGCTAATCATTTCTTAATTTCACCGAGATTTGCCTAGCCAATTAAATCGCACCTTTTGCAACAGGATACAAGTGGAATTTTACTGAGATTTCAAAAGATTAGAAGAGCCAGTTCATCTATTCTTAATTTTTAGCGCGATCGGAAACTTCAATCACTTGTTTGTTTGTTTGTTTGTTTGTTTGTTTGTTTGTTTGTTTGTTTGTAATATCGTAACGGTAATGGAAGAAACATTTCAACTAAGTACTTTACCTAAAAAGAAATGACACCACTACGTGCGTTTCTAAGCCACTCGAAGGCGATAGAGATGAGTAATCATGTAATGGACACATCTTTTGCTTCATTGAAATTTTTTTCATCAACGATTTTTCTGTTGAAACGGAATATCATCACGACATTGTATTGTTATTATCATCTGCCAAATCCACCCTACTTTTTAGAACTATACTCTAGACTTTTTCGTAAGTGTCATGAGCTACAGATTGAAGGCTAGTACAGAGAGTTTCGTGATGTAAATGTTTTTAGACTACATTACGGCCAGCAGTGAATATCCTATTCGTAATGTAGTGCTTCTTTTCCAAGAAGACCTACACACAAGCAAACAAAAAACTTTGGAACGGTGCATAAAAATCTTTCACCTCCATGCATGGACAATAGACTTTTCATGCAGTCTGTCACAGTTTCACTGCTACTTTTCGACTTTTTTCAGTCAGAAAGTTTTCATAAAACACAACTACCTTCAAGGAAATTTATACTTAAATTGAAGAAGTTCAGGACACTGATACTGAAACAAACAGTTTGCAATACATGCAGTAGAGGTATAAAAGCCTTCTTAAGGTTTAGGTTTAAACGTAGATTTGTTTCGAGGAATAGTGAATCCCATGACTTAATATTATTATATCTACGATATTAACGCTCAAGGTTCTCTTAGTCTCGCAGACATGAATTTCCCTGCATGAACATTTCTTTGAGAATGAAAAATGAGTTGAGCAGTGAGGGGGGTTGTCCCCTGATCTTGGACCCAAGAAATCGTAGTGATCCTGTTTGTGAAAACTTTGCTTTCAGGGCTCACCTATAACAGCTGTAATGTCAATTTAGAATGTACTTGACTTCTAAAGCTATATGCATGGTTGATTTCAATCTGACGTGGTTCAAACTCCAACGTTTAGCAGCATGTATTTTCTAGTTTTCAGTTAAGTACCGTACGTCCGACGTAGCGAGCAACATGCAGATAAAAAATAGACTTCTCACGTTTCTGCCGAACACTTAAGAAAAACCCTCTTTCTGAACATAACGCTTAGTTTGCATTTGGTTTGCTTAGTTTGTATTGTAGGTGAATAAGCGGCTTGTGGCTTGTTTTAGTTCTAACATTGTCAGCTGGCCGCATCATCACGTGACAAAATTCCTGCCTTTGTGTAAACATACAAAAGCGCGATGAACTTTAACGGCACGCAATATTGACCAACCCATCCACAGAAGTTCTAAAGGTTTAATCGAAGAAGGTAAGAGATATTTGCTAAACTTTCTACGAAAATATTACAGAAAAATCCAGCAAATGCATAGATTAAAGAAAAATAACATTTCTTATTCTAATGATTAGCAAATCCATCCATAGCACATGCACTTGGAGCACGTTGTGCAGATTTAAAAGATTTTTTGGAACTGAACTCGAAACCAATAGCAACCGGCCTACATTTTTCACTCAACTCTCAAAAAACATCAACGCCTAATTTTTGTCATACAGAAACAAGAAGGTTCCCTTTTGGTTTTGACAAGTTTCTGTTCTGTTAGACAAACATTGCAAAAGTTAAAAGTGAACCATTTTGCCAAAAGCATACATACAAACATGCATATTCAATCTGCTAATGTGTAGAATGGTTTTCAGAGAGCGCTCAACTTTTCAGGAGCAGTAAATATTATAACGAAGATTATTCCAGGCTTCATATGTATTTCATCGCTTTATTGCTACAGCTGTTTCGTATAGCCAAAGCATGACCACACCCACAGTGTGGTCATCCTTTGGCCATACGAAACAGAACTGTAGCAATAAAGCGATGAAACACATCTGAAGCCTGGAATAATCTTCGTTATAATACATACATACATACATACTTTATGGCCGAGGCGGGACATGCATGAAGAAGCGGTTTTAATTACGTGTTCGCCATAAGTTAAATTAGAATCTAAAATCACGCCGGGGTCTTTAGTAGTGTCTGTAAGGACGATGTCCTTTCCCATAAATGAAAGGGAGTGAAATTGCAGTTTCGCACGCATTTGCCTGCTGCCTAATATCATTAACTTGGTTTTGCCAGGATTGAGTAACAAGAGGTTGTTGGAGCACCGTTCTCATATTTTAAACATGTCGTCTTTTAAATCAGTAATTGCATCCAGGTTATCTTTTAGTTGAAAAGAAGTAATAAGTCTCGTATCATCTACGTAACTCTGAGTACTGCATTTCTGTGGTATCGAGGAAAGATCGTTCGTGTATATGCCAAATAGCGGGCCCAGTATACTCCCTTGAGGTACACCGCTGGTCACAGGCAAAGGCCCAGACAGCGTTGAGTTGATTCGTACTACTTGTATGATGTTGCTTAGGTAACTGCGAAACCATTGGACAGTGTGACTGGAGGTTCCGACATCTTGCAATTTTAGAATTAGGGTCTCGTGATTGACACTATCAAAGGCTTTGCTCATGTGTAAGCGTTGAGAATTGTGTCAGTTGTTTCAATGACAGATGTTTCACACGAGTGCCATTTCTTGTTATTTGATAGGGGGTCATTAGATGGTGTGAATTAATTATGTACAACCCTTTAGCAAACCTTACATAAAACTAGTAGAAGTGAGATGGGCCTATTGTTGTTTGTCTGTTCGTGGTCGCCATCTTTTGGAATTGGTGTAACCTCGGCTGTTTTCCATTTTGATGGGAAAACGCATGTTGGAAAGGACGCATTAACAATAGACGTAATTGCGTGATGCATCGATGCTTGAACGCATCAAATACGTTTTGCCTTGCATAAGCGGATTCCTGTATGATAAATACTTCTAATAATGACATGATACTAAAATCCCATTTCTAATGAAATACGAGACAAATACTTTGCCAAGGGGAGATTCAGCCGAAAAGGTTATAGATTCGCAAAGCAGTTTCACTTTGATTTACACACTTCGTTAAACATTTGTACATTCACACATGCAAATTCAGTTAAAGGAACAAAATCACGTTTCTGCGCATGCGAAAGATTTTGATTTTCGGACAGGTTGTCATAGATGCGAGAATTATTGTAGAGCTTTTTCAATTCCGTTTGCATCGTCCTCAATCAATATTGGCTTTGCCCTAACTCTTCTCAGAATCAAAGATTAGTGGTACACGGTTCTGGTTAACCGTGGCCTTGTTCTTACATTAGTCATTTGGCTTTTCGCGTGTTCCGCCACAATATTAGGCAATGCAGTTATTATTTGCCGTTTACAAAAAAAGCAAGTCGCTTTCCCTGACTAGTTGAGCACGTTAACTTGCAACAACATGACTTTTCGTCCTGCAAAACGCACCGCAAATCATACCTGCGTAGAGAAATTGAAATATGTTTAGTTAACCTAATCGATGCTCTCGTCTTGTTGAGATTACATTTTACCACTATCTTTATCATTATTATTGTTATTGTTATTATTATTCTTATTATTATTATTATATTATTATTATTATTATTATTGTTGTGTTGTTGTTATTATTATTTGATTTCAAACTACTTTTTTGCAAGAACGCAAGCGGCGGATCGGATAAAAAGAGCCCTTATCGCATGAAAAACTTGTCGACATGGCGCGACAAAGAGGCAGTTCTATTGTTTTCCAACGAAAGAAGACAGATCAATTTTGCGCGAGCGCTACATCGTGACAGTTTCCTTAAAGGATTCTACCTAGAATAGCGTGAAGTAGGAACGACCTTCTTGTCCCTAGCAGCCCTAAGTTTTGATAGTTGTAAGAGGACTTGATTTTCAAGGGGTAGAGACTAATTTTCCTGCTGTCCGTAATTACTTTTAAAACGTATGGGGCATTTAGACAACGATTTTTCGAATTTAGCGAGTGAAATATCTAAAAAAAATAGTCAAAAATGAGCGCACTTCCTCAAGAAGTAGAATTCATTTACCAAATGTGAAAAATCACTCAATGTATTCTGCTTCATAAGCAAATTCGCGTGCTGAGCCAATCAAATCACTGCTCTCGCGAAAAGACACAAATGATCGAAACTGCCTGCTCATCATTTCTTAATTTAACCGAGACGTGCTCAGCCAAACAAATCTCAGCTTTCGCAATAGGATACAAGTGGAATTTTGCTGAGATCTCAAAAGATCGAAACTGCCAGTTCATCTTTTCTTAATTTTCAACGAGTTCGGAAATTCTTCCCACTTAATAACAGCAATGAAAAAAACATTTCAACTTACTACTTTACATGAAAAGAAATGATACCATTACCTGGGTTTCTAAGCCACTAGAAGGCGATTGAGATGAGTGATCATGTGATGGGCATATTTCATCAACGATTTTTGTGCTAACCCTATCGCCTCGAACTACTCTTATACGCTTCATTTGTGTTCTCCAAACTTCCCGCGTGCATCCATAACTCGATATACGCAAGCTAAGCATGAACCAATTGTTAATTAAGTCGTTTAAATCATAAGGGCCTCTAGATCTTTTACTGCTAACTTGATATTTTGACGGAGCAACAAATGCCTTATTGCATTTAACGTTTCTAAGTGCATGTTCTTGGAAAAGGCGATCCTTTTTATTAACTTCTGGATGCAGAATTAAACGATTGGCATTCAGTGTTTCTGCTCAGCCTTACTTCACGTGTAATCAATAAAATCGAATGAATTCTTTATTGAAAATACGGAAAAAAACATCATTAACACGTCGGCAAAGTCACGCCATGTCATGCATCAAGTGCGCACATGCCGAGCCAATGAAATCGCGTGGAATTTAATTAAATCTTTATAAATCGAAACTGCCAGCTAAGCGTTTCTTGATTTTTGAGAAAATCATAAATCGTAATGAAGTAAAAGCAAGAGAAGAAACATTTTAAAGAACTGCTTTACCTGACAAGAAATAGGTCCATGGCCTGCTCTCCTATTTTGAAGGGTTTTTGCGAAGCCACCTTTGTTGAGAGAAATAAGTAAACATGGATTAAACAAAAAGAGGTCAACCAGAGACCTTCCGTTGAAATGTTTGTCATATTTTAGTGCTGAAACGGAACTTTATCACAACATTGCTCTGTTCATTGTTCCGGTCTGTGTCAATCCGACCTATATATAGAACTGTTTCTCAGAATCTCTCGTAACAGTTTCGACAAGTCGTCAAACTGACAGTAGGGGCATCAGGACAAGCAGCTTTGTAAGGTTAGTACTGAAAGTTGTATGGTAAGCAGGTCTTTTTGGACTGGATTACAGCAATACAGTGAAAATCCCATTCATGATGCAGAGCTTCTTTTCTACGAAGGAGTAAAACAATAAGTTTATCTGCAGAAATTCACAATCGTTCGAGCATACGCCCCTAAATGGGAGTAGTCTTAAAAAAATAACTTGTGCAATGAGCTTCAGATCAACAATTTTCTAGTTTTTAGCCACTTCAATGTTCTTGTCTTGCCAAAACTCTGACGTTGTTATCGTTCGCTGAGAAATTAGGAAAATGTGACAAAAAGTTGGGAGGGCCGGCTTACGATGGATTAACATTTCATTCAGAGGAAGTAAGGAGGAAAAAATCTTCTTCTGTAAGCTTCCTTCTTCCTATTCTCTAGAGTTTCTAGACACAAGATTTGAAAACGATTTGCACCTCTACATTGTTCTCGTCCCTACTAAGTCTACTAACAGACAGCAGAGCTATTAAGTCTCCAACAGCCTGTTCGCACTCGGAAACAATATCCTTTGAGAATTGAAACTTTTTCGCTGAACTCGCTGAAATGCCGAAATGATTCGTCGAGTACCACAACTTGAATAAAGTCGTCACTAACTAACTTTCAAATGTTTTCAAGGTATCGCTTACATCGTGAGTCAAACGGAGTGAATGCCACTAGGTATTATGCTCTTTCGCTTTCGGGCTGTTTATTCGCTGTAAGGACGATTCTTATAACTAATCACCTCTTGACGTTGTGCTAAACAATTGTAGTATCTGAGGATTCGACAGCCATTATGATAAATCAAACACGATAGCAATTAGATCGTTTCATTTGAATTTCTTTCAATTGCTGGTTTTCTGTGTCACGCCATATCAAAATAAAAATTAAAAAATTCAATGGATAAAGTCCAGAATTTGGGAAAAGAAAGAAGGTGAATATGCAAAGACTCTCGCAAAGATTCAGGTCACAGCAGTTTTTCTTAAGCGAGATATGCAGGACTTTTTTTACCCAAATTTATAGAGATTTCTATAGAGACGCTTTGCTGGTGCCCATCGAAATGGGCACTAACAAGTTGGCCGGAAACCAACAGAGACATCTGTCACTGATTTTTCCTACAAAAGCGTAAATGTTTTTCTCGAGGAACTCAAAAACATTAAAATTTTTCAGTACTTTTTCTAAACATGGACTGTTGAGATAGCCAAATTCTGCGAAGTAAAGCAGCATGACAGCTCTTTCAACTGTCATGTAATTGCCACCTCCCGCAAAAGCTAAGAAATTCAAGCGTGGTCTATCATAACTTAAACCAAGAATACATTCGGAGCGAACATTTGGCCGATAAATATTAGTTTTCAGCTACTCTTATACATCATGAAAGTACAATTTTTAGAGGATCAATAGTTTTGTAGTTTGAATTTTAGTGACGCCATGTGAAAACCCCCAACACGATTCCTGGATCGATTAAAGCTCCTCTTTAAAATATCCCTGTAGATGATCGTGATATTAATTAAATGTTCCACTTAATGCGTTGAGAAAGTGCATAAGTGTGGTGTGGCATCGTTTTAGTCTTTAAGTGAGTAGAAAAGCTTTGAGTCAACCTAAATGCTGTTTAATGCCTAATCCGCTGGTTTCGACTTTCTCTTTATTACGCTATGTTTGTCTGGAGCACTTTGTTTTAGCGCTGACAACTAAAACTACTACGAGGTTGAGCTAGTTGGCTGGGGATTATTACAATTAAAATTCTCCCTAAATTGATAAAATCAAATAGCTGGCAGGACTTTGCTCATGTTTTGTTCACAAGGTTCTGGTCGATTACCTTGGAAACTTCACGCCCTGGTTCAGTTCGACAATCTGTTTCTGTCGCTTATAGACAGCTTCCAAACGTTTTTTCTCTGGATTAGTCAGTTCTGCGTAATAAGAAATTCAATCTCATATCAAACGAAAAGAATCTTTGGCTATAATAGAGAGCAAAATTGAATAGCACTCCTAGCAGAAATTACTTCCGCAAAGTAGTCTGATCTTTCTCGTTGACTAAGTAAAGAAGAATAAAGCTGTCACAAGCAGCCGAACAGACTGGGCGTGTCAATCATCGTAAGTCAGACAGTTCTTTATCAAGATACGAATATAATTTACATCACTGTTTACAGCGGTAAAGACCACTAGATCCCTAGACGATCAATTCTATAAGCTACCGCCCAACTGCTTAACAGGACATATAGTATTTGTCATTCTTGTTCTTTGTTCGGAAGCAACACACACGTATGCTACGAAATACCTCTTGGTATGGCGACCGTTTCGCTTCACAAGGCTAAGAACTTGTGCAGTCTTTCTCAAGGCATCCAGCGTCTCGTAAATGATCAGTAAAATTAACAAGTTGTGATTCAACAGAAGGCTTCCCCATTTCGCGTCAGTTCTTGCTTCTTTGCTGTGTGAACATAAACTTCACTAATCTACCAACGCCCAAATTGATGCGTTTTTGTCTTCTTTTCATTCCCGACCCATGAGACTTTGTGGTACAAAAATAGCTTGGTTATACCTTCCTACGCAAATACGTTTTCTGATTGGAGGAAAACGTGTCACGCGCTGTGGGTCAAAACTCACTAACTCCCTAGGGTGTGAACAAAACTCACTATAGGGAAACAACAACATGAACTTTCGACTCGCACGTGATCAGGTCGTGCTCCATGAAACCGCAGCAAATTTATGAGCCAGCCGGCGTAAAGCAAACGATTTCTCCGCAATTTTTCCTAGGTTTGAGTTGGGAGGTATAACAAAACACTTAAAGACTGACCCCGCGGGAAACAATGAGTTCTGTTTCCCCTCGACCTCAATGTTTCATGGAGGGTCTCGAGGAAAGAAAACTCACTGCTTCCATTAGGGCCAGTCATTAAGTGCTTAATTATAATATGAATAAACTTGCGTGACTCGTCACTACACGCCGTATATTTCCATATTTCTCATCTATTAGGAAACCACAATAATGAAACACAAAACTGATGCGTTATTTTGTCTTCTTTCAATCCCGGCCAATAAGACGTTGTGGTATAACAAAAGCTGTATGACTGAACTCACGTTACACGTCACTATACGAAGTATATTTCCACAATTCTCATCTATACGGAAACGGCAATAATGAAAAAGACTTCCTGAAGGCAATTGACCAAATTGATCAGTTATTTTGTTTTCTTTTTACTCCGGATCAATAACTTTTCAAGGTATAAAGATAGCTAAATGAAAACACTTGCTACAACCTGCAAATTTCAATAATTCTTATCGTATAATGGTATCACTTTATTGCCATAAGCCTGAAGCCAAAATTGTTGAAAAAGCGGAAATGTTTACGCAATAAAGGTCAGGATTGCCATGAAGGATGTGTTCACAATAATCTACGAGGGAGCACTGCACCTCTATCGCAGCTATCCCATGCATGTTTTGTGTCAATATTGTAAGCAACAACCATCATTTTATCAATATCTGAATGAAAAGTTAGGACAATTTGTGCCCCCTTGCATACGGCTGCCTCGCCTGAAATTTGAATTGACTATCAGCACGATGATACAGCAATCGGGAAAAACTCTAGCTACTGTTCAATATAACATTGAAGTGGGGCAACTTTTCTCACAGGAAACGACATCAAATATTCAAGAAAAGGAATTCATAATTTCTAAAACTATATCAGATTGAAAAAAGTTAAAACTATGAAACATTTTGAGCCTCCCAGCTTCTAATTTGGCGCCAAAGCCCGCAACACGCTCGTAGTTCGTCGAGCGTCGCCAATAGTTCTGTTATTCTGAACAAAATGTGTAGTTCCTCATCAAATTAAAACAAGAATTCTCAAGTTAAATGTTACAAGAGGCCAAAGCACCATTTGCATTGTCTTCATTTGTGTTAACTGTGCAGAAAACGACTATCATCGTGTCGTTTCGGCGGGACAGCTAAGTTTTGACAATCGCGCTTTCTGTGGGCGCAGCTGCAGTATGCAAGGCCGTTGTTTCTGTGAGCCTTACTGCACTTGTAACACGTGGACAAAGTCACGCCACGTCATGCATCGAGTGTGCGTTCTAGAGTGTGTTCATTGTCACGCAATAAAAAATAAAATCAAAAACCATGCAGCGGATAGAGTCAAGAAATTGTGATATCATAGACGGAAAATAAAGAAGACAGTTCTCCAAGTTAACGTTGTCGCAAAGTTGAGATATTCGTAGAAATGTTCCGCGCAAAATTATAGAGCCTCGTATGGAGCCGCCATGTTGGAGGACCTCATTAGTCCTCCAATTTGGCGACCGGAAAATAGTGTAAACATCTTCAAGTTTCTTTGGCCATCTAGTCGATCGATTATCTGAACCGAACGAAAAAACATTTACACAAGCACTCTTCCTAATACTTTTAAGATGGCTAAAAAATCACGAGGTAAGCGTATATTTTTCGACAAACGCGATCTTAGCTTTAGGTCAGGCACCACCATAACATCGAAATTCAAAATGCGCTGCTTTCCAAACGAAAGACGCTATTGAGCTGGAAAGCTGTAAACAGATATTAATTTAGTACCTTCTATGCGTGATGAGGATAAAACCTTTAGTGGTTCTTTACTTTTGGATTTGAGAATTTGATGACGTCACGTGCACACACTTTGTAAGGCTTAGTTTACACAAGCGTCATAAACGACATGATGATGCAAGGCTGATACTACGTAGAAAGCTTAACGGGGCAACGACATGATAGAATCCAAACTGAAAGCCAAGAACTGCAACCGTGGACAGCTGTTTCGACCTTGCTGGGTCTCGTCAGCACGGTGTAGCAAGCAATGAAGTAATCAGCTGGTAGACTGATCATCCATATACCCAATAAATGCAGATGGTGATGACCTCAGATGAAACTCAAATCCATATCTTTGCCAATTGACCAATGTCACATGCAAAACGCATGACAAAGGACAATAGGAAAAATCCAGAATACCATGTCGTTAAGGAAACTGCGGACACACAAAAACTGTCCCGCAGTAAAATCATGGCCAAGCCATGTTAAAAATGAGCAGCATATCGGATCTGAAAAGACCTAAGACACCAATGCAATGTAAAACTCTACACAAAAGCATAGTAAAAAAAATCATTTTTTTCCTTAGGTGGTCGTGTTCATGCTGTTAAATTTCTATTATTACAGGAGTGCGCACTGCAAACATAACGACACAACGTCGTCCCTTTTATGTCGTTATGTGTAAACTAGGCTCAACCTGTTCCGTTAACTTCTCTTTGTTTCCGTTCGGTTCTGCTATCTAACTATGGGAATCATCAGAGCGGTAAAATTTCTGTTGCTGCGTCAATCTTGATCAGAAGGACCCTATTATTATTCGGGGAAATCAACGCACAAAGCTACATAAGTCTGGCATAATTTTTGCAAAATAACATCGAACCTCTTTTTCCTAAAAGCTGAACACATCACATGAGTTTTCCACCGAACCGTGCTACCTTGCTAGACAGAACCCTTTGCCGTTGTTCATAAAAATCGTGGAAATGATGTTTTCGTCACCATAGAGTAACCATTAAATGACCGTTAAAAATCACAGCTTCACTAACGATGAACAAGCAACGTGAGGTGCTGAAATTCGTTACATGCTTTCAGCCTGAGATCTCATGCTAAGAATCAAACTGTTTGAAATTTAAATTTGCAAAGGCAGTCTTACCACTCCACTGAGATAGATTGTTGGTATTGTATAGATGCGAAACTCTCTGCTTGTAAGTTTTATCTTTGTATTGATTGTGTGGTCCTTAACGTAATTTATTGAAGTTGTGAATCACTGCTGTCTCTGTGGTTTAACTTTGAATGTATTGTTAAGCGGAATTTGCTGAAGTTACAAGATTTAGTTGAAAATTGACGGTTATGCAATAGCTGTCTCTCTCGATCATCTTTGAATGTTTTGGTTTTCATGCTATTGTGAGCTTGGGAAGCAGTCATAAATTTCCTCAGGTGTGTTACTTGAAAATAACTATGTTCTTCGCTCAAAAATGTGTTTTAGTTGGGTTCTACTACGTTAAGTATTGGATAGATAAGAAACACATTGCTTGTAAGTTCTGTCTTTGAAGGTATTTTTTTTCGTGCGATTGTGCTGTCAAATATTCCCTGTTGTGTATTAGAACTAAATCTTTTATGTTAGAGATTTGCTTTTTTTAGCTTGTAGCACGTAATGCATTGCATAGTTCTGAAGCGTACTAGACTAAACAATCTTCTGGCCCTGCAATTTTTGATTTGGTTGCTTTCTACCACATTAAGTATTGGATAGATCCGTAACGCACTGCTTGTGCGTTTCTTGTATCTATTTTATTTTTCTTTTGTGATTTTGCAGTTCTTAAAGCAAGTAGTATAATTCCTTAGAAAAGCGTTTTTTGGTGGGTTCCACCTTTCTTAACACTCAATTAAATTTTTAAATTATTGTTTTGTCTGTCTCTGTGGTTTATCTTTGAATGTATTGTTGTTGATGCTATTGTAAGGTCGGGAAGCAGTTAGAGACGCCCTGATGTGTGTTACTTAAATGTAAATCTGTTCGTTAGAAATTTGTTTTGGTTGGGTTCCAACCACTTTAAGTATTAGAAAGATCTGAAACGCACTGCTCGTAAGATTTATCTTTTTATGGCAGTAAAGTCTCTGCAATTTAGAAAACATAGCATTTATTACTATTGTGCGTTTGTGCATGGTTTCCATGTTGCTAACCTTTGACAATTTTTTTTCCGAGTAAAGTGCCTCACAGCTCTTTTATTGCACACAGGTTCTTGTTAGCGCAAATTCCAGTTGTGAACGACCGCTAAACATGTCAATTGAAAGTGGTACGTATTGGCTTCTATGACTCAGGGTTTCGGCATATTCCGTTTCTTTCTGAGCTTTTTTCACGCAATTTAAATATATTAACAGTCACTTATTACATCATAATTCAATAACACCTCCCTTTGTTATTTTTTAACAGGAATCGACCTCATAGCCATGTCATCCGAAGGGTATGTAAAACATTCACAATTTTTATTCACATCACTCTCAGTACTCCCATGTTAGCCTTCCAGATCTGCATGAGAAAATTTTACAGAATTTTAGCTTTCTTGAAATAAAGATTTTGGTTTGGTTTGGTCCCGGAGTGGTCCCGGAGAAGCCAATTTCCAAAAATTTATATGCTCATTTCTTCTCTTCTCTCTAAATAAAACCATTGTGGATTTGTAAGTGTTTACAAGTTACAATATTCTGTTGTGTAATTTCTTACTGCCTTCACTCATAACGGATGAGGAATTTTGGCCAATGAAAACAAATAACTTATAAGTAATGGTAATTGGACCGAGTGGAGTACATCGAGCGAGTAATTACAATACATACATACATACATACATACATACATACATACATACATACATACATACATACATACATACATACATACATACATACATACATACATGCTACCTAACTACCTACCTACCTACCTACCTACCTACCTACCTACCTACCCAACTACCTATCAACATACATACAAACTTAATTGATACTCCCTGGGTTTCTCTCTAATTGAAAGCCATTTCAGTGATCGCAACCCATCCGAAATATGGTCATACTTTCCCAGAATAATTCGTCCAGCGAAATTTTGGACTTTTTGTAACTTGTCAATACTGCTGTTGCTGGTATTACTCCAAACAGTTGAACAATATTGAATTTTACTAAAAACAAAGGAAATTAGTACTAACAAAAGCGTTTTCCTATCCAGGAGATGCTTGATTCTGTTAATTTGTTTCAATTTAAAAAGACAGTTCGAAGCAGTCTTAGTGATATGTTCGTTGTCACTGAGGCACAGGTATTAATTCTTTGTCAAATAGCGTTATATTGAATGATGACAATTTCTGCAAACGTTATGGTACTCCAACAGCAAGAACTTTAGTTTTGTTCGGATTGATCAAAAGGGAGTTTTTACAGCACCACTGAGATATTCTCATAAGATCTTCGTTCAAGGCAGAGATAGACGTGGTTATATCGACGGGTGAGAAAGACAAATACAGTTTGCAGTCATCGAAATTTCAAAATCGGACGTGCGTGAAGCGCGGGGCTGATTTGAAGTTACGAGCACGATTACTCCCTGAATTGTACTACACGAGGTCCAGTTACTAATTAATCGTACAAATTTCGGAACTAAAAATGTCTTTTGAGAATTTCTTTTGAGCAAAAACGTCTGGAGCGCTTTTCCTAAGTTTTGAAAACTGTAGAAAAATTGCGAAGGAAGCCAATAAAGCGCGCGTAATTGACGTGAAAATCACGTCTAGGGTATCCAATTACAAAAGTTTAAATTGGACACCCACATGATCGCGCACTGATTACGTGACAAATAGACGCGCCTTCAAACTAATATTTAGGATGCAACTCTGTTTAAGGGTGATCTTATAAGACAAATCACCTAACAGAGAGCTCTTTGAACCATGGACATTACTGATACACGCGTTGGTATATTTGTATTACACGTATCACATTATCGATTCTGAAATAACAAAATCATTTTTTGCAGAAGTTCGTCATCAGTGGAAAGTTCACCCAGGAGTTCCGAGTTTCTACCATTTGATGAGCTGATGAATAAAGTCAGAACATTTGTTCGAGATAGGGGGATTTTGGTACGATTAACTTCAACTGTAATTAAATTTTATTTTCTTACATACACTTACTAGAATTACTTGCCCCCGCAACTATTTCCAGAACTAATCGAGTTGGGGGCGAACGTTTATATTACAAATGAAAGAAAGAGAAAAGGAATGATAATTTACAACAAAGGCACAGGTAAACAATAGAGACAATTACAAGTAACCGGGAAAAAAGCAACATCCGATAAATATGATTACATACACAGGCGAATACTATTTTAACCCTTTGACGACGACGCTTTCACCAGAAAAAAAGCTGTTTTAACCGTTAAATTGATTTTTGGCTGCCCAGACGCTAACTGGGCCTCAGTTTTGTTGAAAAGCATTCTTTTAACAAAGCGGATAAATTTCCCCAAGATTGGGTACAAAATGTAGAATATTTTAATTTTGTGAATGCGGTTATCAAGAATATTTGGTGACATTTAAATTGTTGTAGTCCCAAGTGATACAAAGAGCACGACCACACAGGGCGTACGTAGACTTCGCTGGAAGTGTTTTCTTCTTTGGCAAGGGATAAAGCACGTTCTTCAGGGACAGAGGTTTTAACTGAGTGCGCATTTTTTTCCAATAACCTTGTAAGAGGCTTGCAGGGATTATCGGGTTTCAAATGTAAATTTTAAACTTAGGCCAGAACATTTTGTGTTGTCACTGTTGCGGAGGTCGTTGTTGTAGTTCAGTGAGCTCTATTAGAACAGAGAAAAGTGGTTAAAATAACCTATTTCCTTTTTTTTTCAATTGAAGCTAGAGGACTACTATCATGAATACGATCCACTGAGGAAAGGATCTGTTAATGCCAGTGACTTTCAAAAAGCCCTCAAGAAGGCATTTCGAGACCTTTTAACAGATGGACAGGTAGAAGAAATTCAGAGGAACTATGTTGTTGAAGGAAGCGGTGATTGTTGCAATTGGCCAAAATTTCTTCATGATGCTGAAACTGGTACGATTTATGCACACGGTGTCTTAAATAATAACATCTGACCAGACTTGACCAGACTTGATATTCTCCGGAAACGTTTAGCAACCAGATGATGATATAAATTTCCTTGTAAATTTTAAAGTAAATGTGCTTTTGTTTGCCCATAAAATTAGGAAAACCTCCGACGAACTGTTTGCAACGAGATCACAAAAGAATTTGGTTTTGCGGAGGACAGAAAACAAGGGGAACCCGTAGAAAGAATTCAAAAAGCACGAAGAAAGGTTTTATTTTGGGCTGCTCTGCGTTGAAAATCGATTCACAAGGAAATAATTATAATTATAACTATACACAACAAAAGCAGGGCAAGAAAGTTCCATGAAAAAAAAATCGTCTTGAGCGTCACATCACAACCTTTTCAAGGCCTGCTGCAACTTGGACAAATGTAAAATTAACAATTTGCATGCTCTGATCATGAGTCAATCATGCGCTGAAAACTTTTTCCTACCATTCCCCAGTGCAGTTATTCCCTTAGAAATTATCATTGACAATTGGATTTGATTATAAGTAACAAGTCATACAATTTCCTATATCTTCTATTGTTATAACAGAAATCACTGTTAAGCCCCAGCATAACGCAATCGACCCACCAAAGGAGGTGATACTGAAGAGAGTTGCTGAGATGATGAAGGGCAAAATGGATATTTCCAATCTCCTATCGAGAGCTCAGTCCAAGGAATTTAATAGGTACTTGATAAAATCATCAATCATAATGCGGTATGTTCTCTAAGCAATTCTTCAAGGTATTTCATACCCAGGAAGATATAAGCACACTAATTGTTATTATCCAATCCACAGCAATGGATTTAATGACCAAGAGTTTGACACGCAAGCAGAAGAATTCTTTAAGCTTCTTAGTGCAATCACCGAAAAAGAGGATTTAAAGGTTAGCTGCTTGAATGCTACAATAAGGTGTCATCATTTACAGTAACTGGTGTATGTGAACTTAGCTGTGGTCTTATATTACTATAAGTGAACTGTGATTTCATTGTCTTGTTTTCCAAACAGAGTTAAGAATTTACAGATAATTCTTACATTGTGGTAATTTTTTTCAAGAAATACTAAAAGTGATGGAAAATATGGCATGAGAATGCAAAAGTTTTTAATTTTGCACCAAAGTCGTTTAAGTTCATCTGTGTTTTATGGTTCTAACACCAGTCACTATATACGTGCAGATTATCATGGACCTGTACACAGACGAAATGGGCTTCAGATACCAAGATTTCTTGAACGATTTGCAGGTGAACTAGCATTTATTTGTCTTTGTTTTGTTTAATTCTGTTTTTTTCCTATGGCAAAAACTTATGTTACTGCTACTGAACTGGTAACTGTGAGAGAAAATAAGAAATAAGGTCTTGGTCCAATATAGAGAGCGATTATTTACTAGTCTATTTGGATTGTCCCCTGACCTTTTAATCCGAAGGAAGACGGTTATGCCGATTTGCCGGTTCATTTAAACAAAAGCAAGTGTTTTACCCCGCATTAAATAGAAACATGCTCATGGCTCTGCTAGGTTAACTGGAAGAAGTCATCTCGCAAACAATAATATGATCTTGTGTTAAAAAAATGTCGATTTTTCTTTATTAAACGCTCAGTTTTTACTTTGAAAGGGCATCAGCCAATTACTGCGACGATGTCAAATTGCCATAGTAAATAAATAACAATTTTATAAAAAGGTTTGTCCCTGTGAAATGTTATCGCTTTTTCAACAAAAGCTTCTATTTTATTTCATACTGGTAATGATGTTTTTGTCCCCAAAAGATGACCAAAACTAAATGCCTATTTATTGCCTCACATGTTTAGCAATCAATATATACATGGTAATTCACAAAAATTCCAACTAAAAATATCGAAATGTAAAATAATTTTTCGAATTTTTTTTTAAAGAAGCTGGAAGATCGCCAGAGGGACGCCACAGCACCTCACACACAGGGATACAGTATTGAAATTCCTGAAGATCAAATCCTGTCGTCCCAGAAACCGAGCAGGAGCAGCGGTCTGAGCAGACGACCTTTCACTATTTCATACGAAGCCTTGGTTTGGTTTGTCTTTCTGGTCGTGACGACATTGTGTATTGTCGATCACTTCGTCCTTAAAGGCGACGTGGTGCTTGGACGAAGTGGAAAACTCCCTGAGCGTATGTGGGGAACCAACATAGGTGAGACGATCACCAATGTCGTGTGGGCAATCACGGCGCGCTTGATCATTACCTCTCAGAACCTAATGTTCTACACGATGCTGTGGTGCTTTTCAAACTTCATCAGCGAGATCGCTCCGAAGTGGATCTCAATGAACGGAATCCGTGAAGTTCATTCCAGAATTCATACATTTGCTGGGATCTTCCTGATTGCCATTCCGTCCCTTGCCCATGTTCTAGTGATCTTCGTTCCACCACTCATCGATGGAACAGAACTGAAGTATTATCCACCGAGCACCTTCAACTTTAGCACGTACTCAGACCACCTGAACTGGTCAAAGTTCTGGGATCCTGCAGCTGTTCAAGGCTGGACTTTTAACGACCAGAACGGCGTTCATCTGACCTCGGACGAGATCTATCGGTTTTTCCTCATGATCGTGATATTCTGCTTTTTCTTTCCTTTAAGCAGATCGCATTACGCTAACCAACGAAGTTACTCTTTAGCAATGGCCCTGCACGTATTTGCCGGAATCTGGTACGCAGTTGACAACATTCGAAAGATCACCCACGGCCTGGCACACGTCACCAACCTGCCCATCCTGATCATCTGGTGTATTGACAGAGCTCTCTCTATTTGGATCTATCGGCATCATCGGGGTCGTATTGTGAGGAAAGAAGTGATTGGAAACAACGAATACGTCGTCGTGTACATCAAACTCAACAATGGAGGAAAACATGCTATTGGCGATGTGTACTATCTACTACAAGAAATGAAAGGAAGCACAGGAATACTACCCCAACGATCTCATCCCTTCACCACATTTGCAAATTTTTCGCAAGATTCATCGTGGGACATTGGTGTTGTGATATCTATAATGGAAGACGAAAAACAACTGTGCCTCCCATGGACAAACTGGCTGGCTAACAGTGAGAATACTTTAAAGTTCCACGTGTGGGGACCCTATCGTTCATCTGTATGGAACTTGTACACCCAGCTGGTAGACGTGTCAGACGATCAGTCGCCGTCGCACTACGTTCTCTTCGCTACAGGATCTGGCTGTGGGTATGTCCTGGATGTCCTTAGCTTTCTGGCCTACAATTCACAACCATCTCAGCACGGAGGCAGAAAAATAACAATCGACATTTTCTACTCGGTCCGATGTAAGGCGTTTTACAACTTTTGGCGGAAACCTATCGACGAACTCCTCAAAAAGATCAAAGAGAAGAGCGCTGCTTCCGTAAACTTCAAATTCTATGTTACCAGTTCAGAGGTAGAAGAGGGCGAAGATGATACAACAGAAACTCAAATACAGCTTATCAGCGGTCGAATCAATTTCGAGCAAGCCTTGAAATGCGCAAACAAGAAGTCGCGTTGTTACTTTGTTGGAAGACCAGAAATCGCAGAAAACGTTGAGAAAGCATGTGAGAAAAAAGGGATTAGCCTAGTACAGAGTTACACAAACGGACGAGGAAATGCAAAAGATCGTCCTTTGTTGATGAAGTATCTCAAAATAAGCTTTTGGATTATACTCTTCATTACCGCTATTTGCGTCGTAACAGGTATTGTAATTGATATTAGAAGTATCAAACAGTCTGTTGAGACATACGCCGTTAATAAGACCAGGAAATAATCTCAGGGAAATTGTTTTTTTGTACAACTCTCGAAACCTAAATAAATCATGAGCTTTTTATCAGGTTTTGCAGCGCTTAGATTTCGGTTTCGACGAAGTAAAAAATAAATCGAAGAAATTTCTGGGAAAGATTTTTGAAGTAGCTTGGGTTTCCGTTTATATCGGCTTCGTCTTATGGCCTTAGAGTAACTAAGGCTATATGTTATAAATAGAATCAATCTTTGTTTCTTTAGTATTTCAGTACACAACTGTAGCATCAATCTGGTTAGATGGCATTATTTTGCTCAAAATGTTCCGCCTAAATTTCTGGATAATTCAATGAGAGAGACTGTTTTAGAATTCCCTCACAACTGGCTATTTCTCTAAAATTAAGTCATTTTTAGTTTTTTGGGGTTTTATTTAATATTTTATTTATTTTATAAATTGGATAAATTCTTAGCTATACAATAGTTAATAACAGAGGGACGTTTCCACGTTTAGTTGACGTTTTTATCACGACAAAATGAGAGTTGATAAAAATTGTATAAAGGTTTAGTTTATTTATATCAGTTTTAATAATTCCATATTTATACGAATTTTGACATCAGAGTAGTTGTCAGTAGAATATTGATAAGTTTTTAAGAAAAGGAAAACTGCAGGGTGAATCAACTGTATATCAAGTTTAAACAAGAGACCATGATCTCTCTTGGTTTAAACTATATCTGATTATCTTATCCTATTCTATCTGATTAGATATTTATAGAATAGAATTAAACCAAGAGCAATACAACTGTGATATTTCTAGCGTTAATTAAGTAAAGTCTTTAAATTTTGCTTAGAAATCTTACAGAACTTTTGCTTAAACGTAGCAGTATGTAATAATTTTACAAATTTGTAGTTGTTTGTATTTGACTTACAGGGGCGGATCTAGGGGGAGGGTGCAGGGGGTGCGTTCCTCCCCCCTCCCGTGAGATGAAGCCTTCTTCTTCGTATTCGCTTTTAAAATTTGTTTACCTCACCGGTGAGTGATGTCATTCCTCTGAAGTGCACCCCCTCCTAAGAAAAATCCTGGATCTGCCCCTGACTTGTTCATCTAGTAATGGCTTTTTATCTAATAGCTGCAGCTTGTAGAACCTAACTCTTTCTTTGCTCTCTTTCCCCCGAGATATGTCCAGGATTGAACGCTACTGAGATTCAAATTCCTCATGGCAAGCATCACAAAGTGTCCTCATTGGTAAAATGTCACCAAAACACGCGCAGTTCTGTCAGATATGAAGTAAAATGAAAATGTCAAATCCCTGCCAAATATGAAGTACTAATTGAACAATACTTGCGTTCAATCCCGGACATAAGTGCTTCCCCCAGGGGGGAAGGGATTGGAGCTTAATCTTAAGTGGAAAATAAA
>JAHPZR010015405.1:45000-55000 GCA_019787425.1 Platygyra sinensis | reverse complement strand
AACATTTGGCCGTATTAAGGTCCATTTTTTTACTGGTCTAACCATAGTTAATAAAGGCAAACATCAAAGGGGCAAACAAAGACGCCAAGATTTAGGTTGGAAGGTCCACGAGCGTGGTAAAATCTTTTGTTTTGCGCTATACACTATGCAGGCGTCACGTAACCAGCACGTTTTTATTGGTTAATTCCTCAGTAGCTTTGTGCAGGGTCAAGGCCAAAAAAGCGAACAAAAACCTACAACAAAGAATTTTGTCGGGTTTCATAACCATTGCCCTCTATTAACTATGGTGTAACATACCAGATATATCACAATTGTAAGTCTAAACAACTGTTTTGTAATAAGCGTCCGGAATGCCGATATAATGCAAAGAGAAATTGATTAAACTACAATCAGATCAACAACATTAACATTGGAAGGATGAACATAACTGATTCCAGTAGCCGTATAAACGGGGGAAAACTAAAAACTATATTTTTATTTGCGGACGTTGGCCGTATCACGGGGAAGCCCCATTAATTAACGGGGTTTTCTTATAAGAAATGTATAGGATTGTCGCCGGGACAGGTAAGGGTGGCCTTAATAATGAGGTGACTGTAAAGCGGGGTTCCGATGTTCTTTTTGTCAAGAAATTAAAACAAATCAATTATGTGTAAAGACAGAGCTGACTTCCCAATCTGTCAATCTATGTAAACGGTAGATCTGCTTTAAAAAGCAACATTCCACGGTCGGTGCGTAGGAAGACAATTAACCAGTGGCTATCAAAATAAAAGTGAACTTTTGTTGATTTTGAACGTTTGCTTATTAAGCAACAACCAATAAAATTCAAGCTGTTTTTATCTGATGATAGCGTGCATGCCGTTTGTGAAATTGGCAGAAAAACAAATATTGTCTTTGACGTTTCCTTTGCTTTCTTTTGCCTTTGCATTTGAATTCACTTTTATGTGATATGCACCCGATTTAATTTTTGTAGCGCTTTTCAAGTTACATGTAAAACTAGAAGTTTCCCATTTTTGTTACTGAGCGTCCAAGAATGCCAGTAGGAATGGCGTTCTCGGCTACATTGCGGTCTTTACGACATATTCGGTTTTCACGAGCAGGAAAGCGTAAAAGCAAAACCACTTTTCCAGTTATCTACCTTGGAAGCGTTCAAATATTGCGCCCTGTTGGAGAGGGATTATGCGGCGCTGTGGAGGAAATCTACGAGAACGGCCGGATAAAACTGAAACATAATATGCTGCCGAAACAGTCTCTGCAAATTAAAGACGATTCGTTTGAGCTGAGTAAAAGAAATATTGTGGACCAGGGAACAAAAACCGTTTACAAGTTCAGCAGGATTGTGTACTGCGGTGTTGACGCCAAACGAAGGAAGATACTGGTGTTTAATTATCATCATTGCGAAGGAGAAGATGGAGATGTTTATCTGACGCATGCTTTTATGTGTGCGAACAAGAGTGCGGCTAAACATCTGGCATTTACAGTGGCAGACTATTTTCAGACACTGACATGTCTTGCTGTGCAAGACGTCGATGAGGATTTGGAAGAAAACCCAGAAGTGGAAACGAAACCAGAAGACTTAAGCAGCACGAAGGATAACGACGACAATGTGGGAAACTCTAATTCAAAGAGCGGAATCGAGTTAGGAAGTATAACCAATAGCAGTCAGGCTTAAAAATACATGTGTGATGGTACATCATGAAGGAAAAGGAAAGTTTTCAGTTTAAGGTGGCTTTCTATAGATTTTATCGAGTGTTAATAGCACGCTCTACGATTGTCTACCTGATGTCAGTATTAGAAGCAAAAAATGACGCAAGTAATTCTAAGAGGAAACGAAATCACTTCAGTACTTGACTCGGCTGTACGTAACAACAACTTCAAAGTGCTTTCAAACATGCTTCTAAGTTTAAGACCGATAAAAAATGACAAAAAAGGTAGAAAAAACAACCTATGAAACGCTTCTTATTGACTGTTTCTTCTCATAGCCGATACATGGAGATTTTGATCTCTTTTAAAATACGAAATATTTTACGTGCTATTTAGCGAAAAACCTATCTTGAATACTTTTTATTCTGTTCGGCATCGTTGTTTGATGAGATCCATTTTCATTCCTGAAATTTTGAGATATGGTAAATTTTGAACAAATGAAATTACTAGTGCTTACTATTCCCTTAAGCATTCGGTTCTTCGTTTTGTGTCTATTAACGTGTGTATTGTGATGGTTTAAGACTCAAGCAAGCAGTAACTGAGAAAAGAAAAACATCTTAGAACAATTTTCAAAAGTCTTTTAAGCCACCATAAAGCAGCTCGGCATCGTAATTTTCAGTAATTTTGGCCACTTGCAAAATTACCTTTAAATTGACGGAAACCTGGAAGAAGTAGTTTACTAAGTTAGAAAAATATCAAAGAGATAAAAATAAACCATGTAGGAGCATGGGTAACGAATGGCAAACGACGAACTTGAAAGATTCAGACTAAACTTTTCAAGATATGCGCACTCTGACGTGGCTCCTTTAAACTCAAATTACCCCTCAAAAAAAACACAAAATGAGTGTGGTTCAGCCCGATGAGTTTTTTTTTCATCGTTGCTACAGTGTTAGTGGGTACCTCTCAGCCTCTTCTAAGTAATTTTTACTCACCTTACTTATTACATTGTGGAGATCCATTCTAGCATTGCTTTCATAGGAATTTTAAGGACGTTCGCGCCCAAAAACTTCCCACGCACAGATTTTTTTAAAACTTTGACTGCAGGTAAAAAATGGTAAGACTAGATAAGAAACGTAAAAAAAATGGGGGGTCACCGAACTCGTTTTGAAGATAAGGCGCATCACAGATCATAGCATTTCTAGGATTTCCAGCCACTAAGGCGATTCTGGCCGGATTCATTACTATCGGCATATAATTAAGTTGAAGAATCATATCTAAGTTATGTGTGTTTAAAACAGCATATATAGGCCTATGTGATAGATCTTTGCTACATATGTCATTAAATCAGCTAGAATTAGCCTTAAAAAATACAACTTCTAAGTTATGCACACCTGTATCCACGTACCAATTCGGCCCTATTTGAATAGTATATGAGAAATAATTAAAACTTCCCACGTACAGATTTTTTTTGTTTTTTAGTATAATGGAAAGAATCAGAAAAGGAAGTGATCTGCCGAAAAAAAAGTGGGGGTCACCGACCATCCAACAAAAATATTCGCACACAAAGTTAACGCAAAGGTCATCAGCCCTATATTTTGTTGAGTTTTCGACTCCGTGCGCGCGCTTGAAAATGACGTGGCACGCGCGTGACCAATGAATAGCGTGCGCACCAGAGATGCGCAGTAGCAATGGGCGCGAACGTCCTTAAGTGCCGTCAGTTCATTTGAAAAGAACCATAATTTCTTACAGATTTAGTGTTTGACTGTGAGTAGCTGAGTGGAAGAAAACTGAATAAAGTTTAAAAGTTGACATTTAAAGAATGTTCGTAGATCTTATCCCTTCTTAATGTGTCACTTACTTCTCAACCTTACAGGCAATCTAACCAGCGAACAAAATCCCTTGGAATATCAAAAATCCTCCCTTATCCTCTTTTAAGGCTATTTTCTTATCTTTTCCATATTGTTCCCACAGAATAATTTCCACTCTTTTAGCCAACTGTGCTGGGTTCTTTTGTTAATTTACACTTCCACTACAACTCGATTTAACTTTGGTGCTGACCCCGGAACTATCCTGGAACCGTTTCTGATGGTGCAGGACGTATAACTTCCGCAATTACTGCCCTTGTGGTTGGTCCAGGAACCGGTTTTGCTGGAATTCGTCTGGGAGAATCTCCTGCAGTTGGCCATGCAACTTTCTGTAGACTAGTAAGTGCACCTTAAAGATAACAGAACATAAATTGTATGACAGTAGCACAATGAGGAAGAGCTTTGGGGCTTTAAATTTGCCAGGAAAATCTTTGCCGCTTATTTAAGGTGACCGAGCACAGTTTTCAAGTGCCTATGCCTAATTCACCATTACTATTAAACTGTTCATGCTTCGGCGCCCGTTTTTTGCAAGAGTTAAGGTTAACCACAGAAGTATCTATTCTCGCATTTTAGCTAGGGTGTGTGCCGTTGCCATGGCAACGGGGCTGGTTAAAAACAAGACTTAAGAAATGGATTTTCTTTATTTAAAAAAATCCAGTCGTTAGATTTTTTTCATTGTTTGTCCACTACGAATTGACATTAAATCCTTTCTTTCAACACTTTCTGTCAATTTTGACATAGGCGATTTTCGTAATTCGCCGTTAATCGTTTTCTGTATTATTAAAATTCTCTCTGTCAAAACTGAGATTTTTCTTGATAGACTGAGCTATTTTTTGCCAACTTTCTTTAAATTCTAACGACTGGATCGGTATAAATCGGCAAGTTTCTGCTGAAAGCAGAAAAATGCCGATTTGTGAAGCAATCGGTCCCAATTTTTCGAGCAACTGCGCATGCGTTGCATTTAACTGGGTTCTATCGGTGACAGACAAAAGCTGAGAATTGCTGGGTTCTTTGCATGGTTACCATCAATACACTGCGTTCAATTATAGAGAAAAATACCACAGATAGTGTGGGTGTTGAGTAAATAGAATGATCGCTCTATTCACGGCATGTTTTTAAGGCCCCGTCCACACTAATCCGTTTTCAAACGAAAACGGAGCTGTTTTGCTCCGTTTTCAAAAAGATTTGCGTCCACACTTATCGTTTTCGTATCGTTTTCGTCCGTTCACACTACAACGCGCGTATCCGTTTTGAAAACGCTTACATACCTCAGTGCGCATGCTCAAATGAACTCGACGCATGCGCATTTCACTATATCGGCCCGCCGTACATCTTGATTGTTTTCCTTTGCCTAACACTGCGCTAACCCTAACGTGTCCCGACCTTAACTCTAACCTTATCCGAAGCGCTAACCCTAACAACGAGGCGCTAGCGCTTATTAAACCCTAGGCAATAACCCTCACCCTTCAACGCTAACCCTAGTTTCAAGCGGCAATCCTAAACGTTAAGTCTAAGCCTAACCTTGTTCCCTAACCCTAGTTTAGAGCGGTAACCTTAAATGTTAACTCTAAGCCTAACCTTGTTCTCTAACCCTAACCTTCAATGCTAACCCTACTTTCAAGCGGTAACCCTTAACGTTAACTCTAAGCCTAACCTTGTTCTGTAATCCTAACTGTCAATGCTAACCCTAGTTTCAAGCGGTAACCCTAAACGTTAACTCTAAGCCTAACCTTGTTCTCTAACCCTAACCTTCAATGCTAACCCTACTTTCAAGCGGTAACCCTTAAAGTTAACTCTAAGCCTAACCTTATTCTGTAACCCTAACTTTCAATGCTAACCCTAGTTTTAAGCGGTAACCCTAAACGTTAACTCTAAGCCTAACCTTGTTCCGTATCCCTAGTTTCAAGCGGTAACCCTAGACGTTAACTCTTAGCCTAACCTTGTTCCATAACCCTAACCTTCAACGCTAGCCCTAGTTTCGAGCGGTAACCCTAATAACTCTAATAAAACTGGGAACTTCTTAACCCTAAGGGTTTAAGTCCTTGCGGTGGCGTGATAATGTGAAATCAAAATCAGTTTTAACTGTCCGTAAATGACCTGATATCAACATTGTCTAGCTTGTGCATTGCGTGAAATTAACGTCTTTGCGGTCGCACGTTAACGTGAAATCAAAATTTTAACGGTTTTAACCTGAAATCAACATCTTTTAAGGTTACACGTTGCGAAAGATCAATAATTTGCTGGATTTTAAGTGAAATTGCCGTCTTTGTGGTCACGTGCTGACGTGACAACAAATACAGGGTTTTTTGCATACGTAATATCTCGAAAACGAAGCAAACTTCAGGGAAAAAAACATGCAGAACATTGTTTGGCACACGTAAACAAAACTGCATGCGAAATTTGGAGCGTTTCTGACAAAGTTCACTTTTGAGTAAAAAACCTAACGCCCTTTTTCCACCGAAGCCTTCAGTTATATGGAATGGATTGAAATGCAAATTTAATTAATTGAATTTCAATTAATTTCATTTCATTTATTGAAGGCTTCGGTGGAAAAAGGACGTTAGGTTTTTTACTCAAAAGTGAACTGTGTCAAAAACGCTCCAAATTTCGCATGCAGTTTTGTTTACGTGTGTCAAACAATGTTCTACATGTTTTTTCCCTGACGTTTGCTTCCTTTTTGAGATATTACGTATGCGAAAAAACACATTTTTCCAAGGGCATCCTCTGGGGACCTTTTGTTGGATGAAAAACAAAAGAAACCTTTTGTTTCGCTAAGCCATGAAGTCACTATAATACCATAATCCTCTCACTGCTGCTTTGTAGCTCAAGCAGATAAGGTGCTGAACGGGCCAGACTCGAATTTGTTTTGCCGAGACACCGGTTCGATACGAGGTCGCTCAATTTTTTTTTCCATTCTGTTTCTTTACTTCTTTCAAAAATCAAGATATCTATTTTAAAAAAAAATGCGTATAGAGCTGGAGTCTGGAGAGATTTTTAATAGAGGTTATTGTGACGTGAAACACAACACGTGAATTTCGATCGAGCGTCAAAGCAGAGAGAAGTGATACATTACAGCTCTTTCGATTAATATCATCATCATCATCATCATTTATTTGCCTTTATATTACAATAGTTAAAAAATAAATAAATAAATAAAATAAATAATAATAATAACAATAATAATATACAGCAAGTTGTTAGGCGAGGAGACCTCAAGAAACCCCCAGGCTTATAGGAGAGGCCACCTCAACATCACAATATTAAACAAGATAAGGGCTGCGAAGGAGTGCGGCAGAAACTAACTCAGAAACTATTTTAGTAAAAACTCTAGCACTTTGTTTTTAAACGTAGGAAAGCTTGACAAATTGGTAATAGAGGCAGGAAGACAGTTCCAGACCTTAGGTCCTTGGTAAAGAATAGTGAATTTCTTGATGTTGGTACGACAGGGATGCACACGATAATTACCAGCTGTTCTTGTGTCATATTTATGGACTTGACTGTTTGTCATAAACAGATTGAGGAAAAGTGGAGGCAGTAGATTATTGTGGTAGCAGAACATGAATTTAGCAATATCGAGGGTATTGATTTGGAAGATATCATCTGATAAATAAATATAAGTTACTGAATATTGATGTTTGGTTAAGATGCAATAAGCTCTCGATTAATACCCAAAAAACTAATTATGTTATATTTAGTCCGAGTCAGAGGAGAGTCAATCACAGTTTTTCTCTCTCCTTTGGAGGTCAGCCTATAACCCAAAGTAATGTAACTAAATTTCTTGGAGTGTATCTAGACGAACACCTTACATGAAAACATCACATAAACTTTGTTTGTAAACAAATCGCTAAATCAGTTGGTATTTTATCCAGGACGCGTTTCTATTTATCCTGTAAGACTAAACTCATGCTGTATTATACATTAATTTATCCATATATTACTTATTGTAACTCTACGTGGTCGTCCACTTACGTATCTAATTTAAACAGAATTTATTCTTTACAAAAGCGGGCGGTGCGAGGATGATATAAATAGTCGAGTAGTTCCTCTTAGCAACAAAATAAATTTTTCTATTATGCACTTAAATGCCCGTAGTTTGCTAAAAAATCTAGACCAATTGAATTTAATGCTTGGAAGACTCAAAAAATCTTTCTCTGTGATCGGCATTTCAGAAACGTGGCTGACAGATTGCACTGCAGAGCTGGTTAATATCACCGGATACAGTTTTATTTCAAACCATCGCAAATCCAAAACTGGTGGTGGAGTAGGCATTTATTTACACAATGACCTCCAATACAAACTTCTTAATGAATGCAAATTGTCAGATCCAGAGGTAATTGAGTCTTTGTTCGTGGAGATTACAGTTCCTCATGGGAAAAACATTATTGTTGGATGTGTGTATAGACCACCAAACCAAAACACGGCTTTGTTTCTAGACAAATTGAATGACATTCTTTCTTTCATTTCTAAGGATAACAAACAATGCTATGTTATGGGTGACTTCAACCTTGACCTTCTCCAGTACAATCATCATACACCAACTCAAGAATTTATCGACGCTTTATTCTCGTTTGCTTTTTTTCCTCTCATCTCCAACCCAACGCGCCTCACCTCTTATTCTGCAACTCTAATTGATAATATATTCACAAATAATCTTTCACAAAATGTTTTAAATGGTGTTGTCCTAAACGATTTATCCGATCACCTCCCGGTTTTTTCTTATTTCTCTGGCCTAACCTTGACACGCGTTGGAGAAAATAAAGCATTTACACGCAAGTTTACTGACGAAAACTTGCACAAATTCAACGAAAATGTTTCAAACACAAACTGGTCCTCACTTCTCGACGAAGATCCCAATATAGCTTACAATAATTTTATCGATGAATACTCGAGAATCTACAATGCCTGCTTCCCTTTAAAGGCCATTAAAGGTAAGCTTCGGAACAACCGCAGCTCCCCTTGGATCAGCCCTGGACTTTTAAAATCTATTAGCAAAAAATCCCGACTGTATAAAAAATTTATTAGATCACCCTCTTTATCCAATGAACGAATCTATAAAACCTACAAAAATAAACTGAATCATCTAATTCGTCTCGCAAAACGTAAATACTATGATACTAGGTTCGAGAGCGCCAAACATGACCTAAGAACAACTTGGAAATTGCTTAATGAGGTTATAAATAAACGTAAATGTAGAGCACCTTTTCCCTCATCATTTGAATCTGAAGGTAAAACAATAACGGATCCCGAGGAAATTGCTGATAAATTTTGTAAATACTTTACTAACATTGGTCCCAGCTTAGCTGGTAAAATACGCGCCGTTAATTCCTCTGCTAGTTCTTTTATTAGTGATGTTAATCTTCCTCCTATCACCTTGAAACCTACCAACCCAGCTGAGCTGGAAAGTATTTGTAGCATGTTTGCCTCGGGGAAGGCCCCCGGCTATGACAATATTTCAATGCGTATAATTAAACACTCATTTCACTTGATCTCCGCACCTCTGACTAACATCATAAATCTGTCTTTACAAAAAGGCACCTTTCCTGATAAACTAAAACTTACTAAAGTGATTCCAATTTACAAGGCAAATAATCCTAGTCTTTTCACAAACTACAGACCTATTTCTTTGTTGTCCAACTTTTCAAAATTTTTTGAAAAAGTAATGTACAATCGCATAACTGAATTCGTCGAGCAATATAATATATTATACCACTGCCAGTTTGGATTTCGGAAAAACTATATCTTAAGCATTGTTTTTAACTATATCTTAAGCATTGTTTTTAACTACCTTGTACCCTGCCTGGTGGTTGATAGGCATCATAAAGCCTTGATAACCCGTAAGTCACCAGCACGTTTTAAAGAAGCAAAATGTGTTCTGTAACTTCAAACGCAATGACATAAGCGGCAAGTTATCTTCGTTTGAAGTCAGATCGATCCAGGCAGCAAAGTCCAAGAGCAGTTCTTGCCCAAGAATAAAACCCTGTCGTGAGTTGTGGCCCATTTGCCAAGCGTTGCTAGCATCAAAGTTTGGAAAGTGAGAACTGCTTTTAGACTTATAAAATATCTCTTGTGTCATCCTCCATGTTTACCCGCGCACAATGTGTAACAGAACCTTCCCGGCATGCATTTCGATCACGTCCGGCAAGACAGGACAAGACTCATAAAATCACTATTTAACTAATTACAGAGCGTGCTTTTTCCTTTTTTATTGCAACATAATAATGGCCAACAAGAAGCGATCGATTGAACATAGATCTGTGATCCAGGTTGCGTTGATTTTACTTCAAATCGGCATGATTTGTTGTGTTTTAAACTTCTGGGATCAGGGGCCATGCAGATGTAAGGAGACCTGTACGTTGCACTGAAGGGTTAATCTGTTAATCTGTCAGCCCTACATTTTTAAGCTTATACGTTGCAGGCAGTTAAAATGAAATAGACTGAGATCCTTGCTGTGATGCTTTAAAGTGAAATCAACATTTTAACCTATTTAAGCCCGA
>JAHPZR010015405.1:0-35000 GCA_019787425.1 Platygyra sinensis | reverse complement strand
GAAAGAGGTGTTAAATGAGCCACTTCTCAAATTCTGAGAGCCTCCACCTTATTTTATGAAAAATGACAATGATCTCAGAGAGCTTACCTGCGACCACGCTCAGCTTCCCCGGATGAACCATATTCTTGTATTCGTCATAGAGGCAGTGGGCAGCTGTAAGCGCCCACTCCTCCCGGATAAGTGATGCACCACAGATGTGCTCATTCATGCTTCTGATGGACAATAACCAAGGCCATGAGACCGGCTGAACTGACGGCTGTCCGTTAATAACTCTTTTGCAGAACGAAAACTGATCTTCATCACAAGCACCTACCATCAAAATTTAATTCATCAGAATAGTTGAAATACTTTAGTCCTTGCACTAGTAGCCAATTTCAGAACCAGAAAATGCTTATTTCTTCTGTTGAAACATTTCAGTAACTATTTTTATAGCAGAACAAGATATTTTCTTTACAAGGTATCAGTATGGCCTGATTTAGAAATATAAGCTTTAGAGGGAGAGACAAAGCCCACTTGCTGTTCCGAGAACCGTCGTATTGCCATGGACATCCAGCGAGATAAAATCCCTCAGAAACAACCTCGAGCAGATTCAAAGGGCGGAAGATCGAAAACGTCTACAATACGTATTTATTCGTTGACATATTTTATTCAGGTCTCTTGACTGATGGAACATATCTTAAAAATGATATTAAACTTGAGAAATCTAAGTACTTACAATGTCCAATACAGCAAGCAACGACCAACAGCGGAATCCCTCTGCTCAGATGCATGTCTATGTTCCGACGGAAAGAGACATATAGAATCAGCTACCCTAGTGCGAGTGGAGAATGAGTTGAATAACAGTAAAAATGGATGAATGACAGTAGAGTTATAATGGAAGGGAAGATTTATAATGAGCTAACAAAAGTTCACGTTTAACCAAGCTCTTTGCATGACACAACCTATCAGTTAAGTTACCCTTGAGTTCTGGTTTGCATTTAGCTGACACATAAATATAGAACTAAGGGTGTCACAGCCTCCAAAGTTAATAAATAACTCTAAAAATAATTATTAGAATCACTGTTTCAGCGCTACTATCAATTCAGACGCCTAACTGTTGAATAGGAAATCGCTGAATCGTTACCTCAAGCGTACTCTATGTTTAACTGACAAAGTTCACTTCCAGTCGTTTACTCTTGTGTCTGATGGGTGATGCAAGCTACAATTTACGAAATAACCGCGTCAATGTCCTTTGAGATTCAAGTAAATTTTCCGTTTTTAACCGATAGCCCTCGATAGAACTAAACTTTTTTATCTCTTTCATCCCACAGCTTTTTTTCTTTGTTTAAACCTGCTATGGGCATGTGCTTTCAGGTCTTTAGCCACTGTCATTGGTTTAACGTTTCATCACATAAATGTGTTCAAGATGGGTAAGTTGAGAAAGAAGTTTGAATTTATTTCTCTCTCTTTGACCAACGTTTAATGTTCGGATTTGTTTTTGTAGTAAGGATGGTTATAAACACTGCTCACAGGGCCAGCGGCTAGTCACTTACAAGCGTTTCAGTTGCGCGTTCTCACAACATCCGACGTGGGTTTATTTCGTTCGGTAGACCCATTGATTGACTAAAATTATCACTACATTTACTAATTTCAATGGTTCATATCTTTCCCAATAATGTCAAAAATCTAAAGAAAAAGTGTTTCGCCTCACAATACCTATAACTGGAACGTTTCAGTTTTACCTCGTGTGTGTAGCAGTAGTAGTGGTACTACTAGTAGCGGTAGCGGTACCGGTACCGGTAGTGATAGTTGAAGTAGTAGTGCTTTGTTCAAGTGTCGAGGTATTTAATTTAGCTTTTGACAAACTAATTGGAACACTTATAAAATCTTAAGTGGACAAATGTGTATGTGACTCTCTTTAATGGGCAAAGTTCCAAACTGCAATGGCGATCTTTGGGGCAATGAAAGGGATGTTCTTGGTCTAAACATGACTCGTCAAATGGATAAGATTTAGGTGGATAAGATCTACGCGTACCAGAAAGAGTACTTGTCTAATATCAGAGCTCGAAGTTAGCGTCACAAGATAGAAGGCCCGACCGTTTTCTTGGAATGTCGATTCAACTCACGGTAAGAAATGCTGTAGTTCTTGAGTTTGACTGAAATAGCTCTCTAGTCTACTGATTTACGGTTATTACTGGCGAGGATTAACTGCTTGTGGAAGGAGAAACAAAGATTTGGTACTTTCAGACAACAATGAGTTGAGACACCGTCAGGCAGTTTTGCATGAGCACCTGTGATCATCGTTAATTAAGGGAAAGTTATAACTTCGATTTGAAATAACTGGGTACAACATTAAACCCACAATTCTACATTGTGACGATGACTTCACATTGATAAATCAAAATGCTTTCACGACACTGAGGTTTCTGCCAAATATCTATAATGGTCTTCTTTTCTTTCAAGTCGCTCACGGCTTAAGGGAATTTATAAGAAGCTGAGAACATTTTTGGTTTTGGGCAGCCGAAAACTTTTGGATGTATCGGACATGAGAATAGAAACTGGGATTGAGAATTGTGATGTCTATCTGTCTGCATAGGATAAAGTGACTAAAAACACTCGATGTTGAGAACGTGGGTAAATTTTCCCCATAACAAATCTACACATCGAATATATTCAGACAAGTCATGACGAATTGTCTGTGTCAGATCGATAAATCGTAATCCTAACATGAAGTCGGCGTTGGGAACTCCTCTCTATCATAAACTGGAGCAGACCAGATTAAAGAACAGTTACGCACAAAACAGTGATTTGAAAAAGCTATTCCTGTACTAGACAGGCAAATAGTTCACCTTTTTAAACCATCAAAAACTTCCACTTCGCCATTCATTACTGTGGTTCTCTCTTATATTTCGTGTTACAATACCAAGTATTTTCTACTCTGTTGGCAAAGGAGTAGAAAATACTCGTAGAGCAACTTCGTTCTCAATGTCAGCTTCCTAGGTTGACTAGTAGACATGATTAGCAGCAACGCAACTCGACGGATAATAAAAAAAATTGAAAAATTCCCCATTGATGTCCTCGATGATTTACTTTGTCGCCATTCACTGACCTTTAACGAAGTATGGCTAAAGTTAGGAGCATTCAACAAAGCCCCGGCCCAACAGAATAATCGTCTGAAACTATCTGGAGCTTTATATAACTGACATATGTAAGATGCTATTATTGCTCAAACGTCAGTTGTCGAGAAACGAGATCAGTTCATGATTCAACAGCAGTTCACATTATGACATGCATGTCTTTTATATCGGGTAAACTGTAATGCAAGGAGGACCACTTGTACAAACAGCAGCGGCGAGAAGCCGGTTCTTTGCTTAGATCAGGATCAGCAGTGAAAAATAAACTATAAAACCAATTTAAAGGCTGACCGGACGGCTAAAACTGTTAAATTTAATGCCCAATATTTCAATTAGACCGAACTAAGCTTCCTCAGGGGCTACACTGAAGCTTAAGGTGGCTCGATCGGATTTTTGAGTCATGATACCGTTCAACTTTGAGCGACTAGAGCACCACCATAATCAATCCAACAGAAAATCAAACGTAAGTGGTGTGTTAGAGAAAGATGAAAGTTTCAAATGGGGTACATTTCATCAAGATCTGAGTTACCATGGCAACGAAATGACGCCATGCCCCATTTTACATAAGACCGAATAACTTGCCACCAGACATAATTTTGGAAATACGACGTGGGGATCTCGGTCGTGACATAGCTGCCTCAACGATGGCAAAATTGTAAAAAAATCTATAAGAGCGTTTTCGAGAAAATTACGAGTGAATGTTAAAGGTGTCAAAATGCAACAAAAGCAAAGCTGTTTTAAATGTTATTGCAAACTATGTCCACAAGACTTCACTAAATGGCATTCTGGTTTTAAATGAATCTTCTAACACATAATTTCCTCGGTTGAAAATCTCAGAGAAATCGCTCCGTTTGATTTTAAGAAACATTGGCGTGAATATCAACTGGTGTAGGCCGTTATTTTGCATTCTATCAAAAATTGCCCCTAAAATTCTTAAATTGGGTGGAAATTGAAAACCACTCGATGAATTTTTTTTATACTTGGCCCTCAATAAGATTAATCCATATTTAACGTAATACCGGAGTTTCAAATAAATTGAAACACTCTAAGGCTGCTAATTTTCAGCGTCAACTCAGGAAAATATTGCGCTTATTTTCACTCATGTTGTTTGTTTTCTTCATCATAATTTTCTTTTGTCTCGAATCACCATGCTATTGTACATTTCTGTATCTCATGAATTCATAACACGCGCGATTGCTTTCCGATAAATTTCCGAAGCATGCTAAAACATCCCGAGCTCGCTCCACAATAACATTTATTGTTATTGTAGTGTTAGCTCGGGATATTTTAGCATGCCTCGGAGAGTCGCCGGAAAGTAATCACGCGTCCGTGAATTCATAAGTATTCCTGGTAACTTGAGATTAGAGTCTTTATTTGGAGTTGTTTTGTTTCCTGTCTTTTATTTCTTTTGTTTTACGTAAGCTTAAAAAAAAACTTAAAACTTAAAACAAAACTTTAAAAAAAATACTTTTTTCTCAAATCAAAAAAAATGTTTTTGCAGAAATTCGTTAGGGGATATATAGAATCAGAAGAAAAAAAGTAAAAATTTTGACGTTATCGGCACTTTAATTCGTCAGTCCTTATTAATCACATACAAGTGAGACGCGCTGCATTGAAAAGCACCTGCCTTATTCGTTCACTTTTAGTTGCGAGATTTTTACGATAGTAAATAAAGAAATCGCGAAATTAAAGATCCTCGCGAAATTTACACAGGCGAAATACCATGACAAGAAATTGGAATCACAAAATAACTCAATAAACATGATCAAAAGCAACATATGTAGCATATAAGCTCATTTAGTGACATAAATAATTTATTTACTGTTAATTAGCTCCATTTTGCATCTTGTCTTGATCAATAAAATTAATTTTTAAAAGCTGCGCATGAATATATCGAACAGAGAATCTAATTACCATCTTCATCTGACATACTTGGACCTGAACTTGGTGAAATAAAGTGAAATAAAGCCTCTGCCATGTCGTCACGGATCACTTCCAGAAACAAAAGAGCCAACAGACTATAAAATCAATACCGAAAACGTCATTCAAGAACCTAAGCGATTACAACACTTGAAATGAAAACGTCTCCTCTTTAAAATCGTTGCTTAGTGACCATAATATTGATTCAAAAAAACAATAAAAGCAAGTGACACTGTCGTACCAAGGTACTGGCCAGTATTCGAGTGTGTCACTTGCTTTTATCATTTTTTTTTATATTGATCGGCCTGCAGAACGGAGCGTGACTCATTATAAATTATGCTTTGTAAACATGACGTCAGCGCAGTATTAACTTATAATAACATGCACATTTCTGAGTGTTGCTCACTGTGTTGTTCAAGCTGCACATACAGAGAGCGAACATACTCCGCTATCATTATTGTGAGAAGACTCCTGCTTTAAGCAAGGGAGGAAACTTTCTTAATTGCTTCGAAGAATTTCGTGATGAAATTGATCACAGCAGGGCTGATATGCGTCAAAATACTCTCTTTGCTTGAAGGTCAGTGCGTTATTACGTCCCTCTCATTATGAGGCATTTGATTTACAGTTATGTTTGGGTTTAAATATGTTTTGGGTTATTTAGCCTAAACGAGCGGGTTTTCAATTAGCCAAGTAGGTTCATTGTAGGTTTTGTAGGGAAGATAACACGTGTGCGTAGTCAAGATTCGCTTTTGGATCCTGTATTTATTCAGTTGTACTGACTTGTCTTAACTGACATAATTGTGGTTCAGTCCAAGAAGGTAAGTAATCATATTGCATTCCAAAGCAGCTTCCTCTCGATGTAAATTACCCTTTCTTATTTACTATTACTTTCTAACCGCCTTGTTCTCACTGAGCTTCACTGCATGACGCCGAAACGGTCGCTCAGTTAATTAAGTGCTCGTTTAATGAACGCGCACGAACAGCGACGAATATTGACCCTGCACGTGAAATTAGAAATTTTGTTTGTTTGCCTCTTTGTTTCCTCTCTCGCTTGATAACTCCAAGGTTTGTTAATTCTTGTTCACTTCTACTTGGAGTATCGTGCCTCAGTTATGATAATTCAGTACACTCGCACAGTCACAATCTCTCGTGTCACATAACAATTTTAGGATGAAATTCAGAACCAAAAGTTCAAATGTTCGGTTAACGAAGTGAATCGGTCCTAAAGAATCTGGCCAAAATAAAACAACGAGAGCAATATAAAAATTACCGGATAGGTCTTTACAGAATAGAAAAAACTCAAATAAAGATTGCTGTACGATCGTTGTCAAACAAGAACGTAGGCTTACTTATTGAAGAAGAAAGGCGGCCCTGCTGGTTCCGCCTGTTCCATATTTTCATATTTAAGTATTTTAAGTAACCGGCAGTTTAAATTACAGGAACCCATACACACAGGTGTCATCTGTAAAAACTTACGTGTGAGACTAAAGTTCCTGTAAATTAAACTGACTTTCATACGGTTTTCTGCGAGTACTAGAAGACTTAAGTCCATCTGCAGCGTTCGCTAAAGAAGTAAGGTTTGATGTGTTTTTACATTCAAGAAAATAAAACTTTACATTTAAGAATAAAACAGATCATCACTAACAATATATTATTCCAGGAAAAATGGTAAGGTACAAACATATCTGGGCAATTCGCCTGGTCATTACAATAAGCCTAAATAAAGATAACCATTCTTATTAAAATAACAACCATTCTCTTCAAATATATTTAATTTTTGTTCTCGAACAGAAAACCTTTCAGGAACCGTTTTCTCCGTGTTAATTGGTAAACTTACTTCCTTTCACGGATCAGTGCGAGTGAAAGCTATGGCGTGAGGTGTACCTTGTCACATTGTTAGCAATCGCTATTGAAACACGTATGGTTCAGAGCAAGTAGAATGACTCATGTTCTTAGTTCACGGAAAAATTTATATGAAAAGGATTTTCATGACAAAATGTAGAATTAATTTTTGAACTTGGAATTTCTTTATTTGTTTTTCTCCGCACACCAATATCTATTCTGATCCCACTGGTTCATGAACAATGGGATACTCTTGGTCGGTGCAAGGCGTCGGAACATATAGCGGAACAATACAACAAGAGTTAATATATTAGAAATATGACTACTCTTAGAGCGTTTTTGCGAGTGGCCGCGAAAGTTGTAAAGGAGCATTTGCCATAAGATTCATCAGTCCGCTAACGAATTTTTCTTAAAACTATAGCATGGGCTAGCGATTAGAACTAGCCGGGTCATGCGTTGATCCGTGCCGGAAACCAACTCTGTATTAAAGGCCCAAGATGTTAAGTTACATTTGAGTTCATTTGTCGACGCCGCTAAATTAAACCTTTGTGACCTTAATGGGTTTTAAAAAAATAGAGCAAACAACACAGCAACTTCTTGGGTTGTTCGTGCAAAAAACAAAGACAAGCACACTAGAGTGTCTGGAAAGTCAAAATCCTTTCACAAATCTTGATCAGTTTAGTATTTAGCAATTATTGAATGAGGCTGATTACAATATGAAGAATTCTGCAGATCAAGCCGAATTCAATAATTGCTTTATTATTCATTCAAAATATTTTCCCGTTTTTAATGGAGTTTTGCCATTTCGCTCTTTGTTTTTCCGCTAACCAAACATAAGACAACCTCGTCCCCAGGTTTTCTCTGTCAACGGTTCAATAATTTGCAGTGGGCTGCACTTTTGACGTCATTTTGACCTCATCTGTTATATAATTTGCAGCGGGCTGCACTTTTGACGTCATTGGTTCAATATTTGGTCAACAGCAGCTGGTTATGGTGAATTATGCATGTGGTTTTAACCAATCAGAAACAGGGAAATATTTTGAATGAATACTAATAGCTAATATTAAACTGATAAAGCAGTTATTGAATTCGGCTTTCGCAGGATATGATAAATTCCGCAGATCTCGGAAAGTGTTATCCACCTCGGCCTTCGGCCTCCTTGATCTGCAGAATTCTTCATATCCTACTCAGCCTCATTCAATAATTGCTAATTATTATTCATTCAAAATATTTCCCCGTTTCTGATTGGTTAAAACCACACGCGTAATTCACCATAACCAGCTGCTGTTCACCAAATTTGGAAAGAATCTTCGTCATATTGCATCAATGACGTCAAAAGTGCAGCCCGCTGAAAATTATTGAACCAATGACGTCAAAAGTGCAGCCCGCTGAAAATTATTGAACCGTTGACCGAGAAAACCTGGGGACGAGATTATTTTTGGTGAGCGAAAAAACAAAGAGCGAAATGGCGAAACTCCTTTAAGAACGGGGAAATATTTTGAATGAATAATAAAGCAATTATTGAATTCGGCTTTCGTAGGATATGAAGAATTCTGCAGATCTCGGAGATTGTTATCCACCTCGGCCTTCGGCTTCTGTGGATAACACCTTCCTTGATCTGCAGAATTCTTCATATCCTACTTCGCCTCATTCAATAATTGCTAAATATTTAATGGAATAATTCAACCGATAGGTCCCGATAGCGTGTACTTCTGGATAAGATCTACTGTAGAATTCTGAATCAATTTGAATTTAACGAGAGAAAGAAAATACGAAATGAAAAAGATTTCGACTTTTGTGTTCGGTCGAAGGAAAATATGGTAATGATTCTCGTACGCAAGCACAGTCCCGTTATGCGAGGGCTGTGTAAGTTATTACGCAAGCCTGGGTGTCAGTTTTGATGCTTGATTGACAGGTGTCGTTCAGGTCGGCGTAAAAGAGCGCGAGCACAATAACTAGGTCGAGAAGTGTAATAGCTGTTAAAGTTAACGATACACCAGGAGCAATAAAGGAGACGTTTTCAAAAGAAAAGACCTCGTTCGTCCATTTGTAAAAGAGGCCGTCTTCGCCTGACAATCTAGCTTTTATATTTTGCAGACAGTTATCTGCGATCAGGCGTCCCTTTTTTTCGCGGCGGGAAAAAATAGGGACGCCTGATCGGTAAGCTGATAGGTAAGCTCCGTTCGGTTTGACCATTTATAATATACTAAAGAAAAATAGTAAAAACCACAATTTACCGACAAAGACAGGACGAGTTCTAAGTCCTATGGAAAAAGGTTTGCCACTGACTCTTGATATTTTTTGGGCTAATGCTTAAGCCTTCATCAGTGATATGAAAGCGAAGTTCCTTGTCATACGCTATTGAAAGTAACGTAGCGCGAACTTGCGCGTGTGACCATGTAATTCATCCTCACGCGATGCCTTTGTAGTCTTTTGAAATCACGATTTATAACATAGTTATATGCTAGCGCGCGTTCTGATTGGCTAATTTTTTATGAAAAAGGAATGGATGGTTCATAGAGATGGTTCATGCTGACGCGAAATTTTTTGCCAGCAAAATTTTTTTTCGCAACTTTTTTAGAGTAAAACTTTAGCTGTTACTATTGGCAAGTATTATACAACTTTTGAGGTAGGGTTTCTCGATGACTTTGAGGATTTAGAAAACGTGTCTGAAATGGTTGCAGAAACATTTGAAACGTCGAAAGATCAACAAAGCGAACGCGCCACCGGTGAAAACAACACGTGCAGGTGCACGTGCATGTGTAGCGAAAAGTGCTGTCAGTGAAAACAACACGTGCAAGTGCACGTGCAAGTGCACGTGTAGAATTTGCAATTTGATCAGTGTAGAAAAATCGACTTTTCAGCCAACCTCGTTCCCAGGGTCTCTCATCTTACAAAAAGGTCGTTGGTTTCGAAGCCAATTACACGAGCGACTTTTCCTCGATGCCTCGAACTCTACTTTTTCCATAAACACAGGACGAGTTCGATCTGATCATAATTCCAAGACAAATCCAAATCATTAGCTAACTAGTAAAAGACGAAATAAATTTGGGGTAGAAACAACAGTTTTTAGTTTGCAATAGATGATTAACTTGTTTGTTGAATCAGCGGTTTTCCCAGCCGATATGTGAGGCCTCCTTAATTTTCAGTTCAAAAGACGTGGAGACAGTGTCAAGGATTGAAAAGCAATTCTCTGAGCACAAAGCTCTGAATTTTTCTGACTCGTGAATGTGCTGAAAGATGTGCGAGTTCTTATCGCATGTTATATGAGGGTCCTGACGGGGTAAAATGGGACTGGGATTGGCCTAAAATATGAGTGGGAAAATGGGATTTGATCCACTGGGACTGGGATTTTTGTACTGGGAATGGGAATTTTGTTTTAACCCACCGAGTGAAAAATATTTTTTTAGAAAGTTCAAAGTTCAAACAAAAATCAAATAATAGCGTTTTGGAGTTTTATTCGATAAAAAATAGGTAAACCATGATGATAAAATAGTTCATTGACTCTTTCAAGTCTCGTGCAGGCTTTTTTGTTATTGTTACCAGTCTTTTGGAGCTCAATGCACGTCGGCAATCAAATGGTCAGCGGCACTACTTAACAAACAAACATGGCGGATACTCGAACTGTGATAGTGAAAGTTGAGCGGCCTTCACACGGCAAACTAAAGTTGGCAAGCTCGTGTTGGCAAACTTAAGTTGATGTGTGTGAACGGCACAGAAACAGTCGTCGAACAAGTTGGAAAACTGTTGGCGACAAATAGAACTTGCCTCTATTCTCGCCAACTTTTTCGTGTTGGTAAACTCGTATCTGACGTGTGAACGGTTGGCCAACATGTGTTGGTAATTTTCAACCAATCAAAACGAGCTCTATTCACGTGATTTATTTGCGTGACACTTCACAAAATGGGGGACGCGAGTCAACACTTTTTAAATTTAATATCAAAGGGGTTCACAATTGTCCGGCTGTTCGAGACGTTTCATCTATAGCCTACAAAGATACTGAAAACAAACAAAACAAAACGGAGGAGCGCGCGGACAAACTTGGTTTCGTCCAAACCTTTCCAATTCTCCACCGCTTTCTGCTTCTTCTATTCTTATCCTCTGTTTCACTGTTGTACGTGATTGAAACTGCACTAAAAAGCGGCCATGAAATGCCGTGTTTGTTATTGGCCACGAGTTTGACGTGTGAAGGAACGAGTTTGCCGTGTGAAGGCCGCTTTAAGTGCATCAATTCAAAGAATGTTGTTATTCATTCTGAAAACTGCAAAGTTGAAATCCCATTGGACATAACAGCACAACAGTTATCTAAAAAAAATTGTTGTATGAGTGGCATCTAGGAAGCAAGTAAGAAACAAGGCTTTACTGATTGCTCGACTGAAATGTTTTATGTGGACTATATAAAACCTGGACAACCCAAGAAAGTTCCATTTGTTCTTAGAACTGATCCAAAGGTAAGGACCACCAAAAACCTGCACTAAAATGAGACAAATGATGACAAGTACATAAAAACATTGTCTTCAGTTTAAACACATTTCTACTCTTCTGCTGCCTTCTAATAGACAGTTGAAATACATAATGATTCAAAACACACTTTATTAACATGCAATTTGAAATTTAGAGCCATCATTTTATTGGTTTATTTTTTTTCTCTTTTTAGTTTCTTCAGGTTCAACAAACTCTTCATGGGAACACCACATTCGAGCAGATCTCCTTCAAAATTATGACAGAAAGGTCCGACCAGTTCTCAAAGGCAAAAAGGTTGCGCAGGTGTCGTTCGCCTTGAGAGTCAGTAGGCTTGTCAGAGTGGTACGAAAGTCTTTTTGCTTTTTTTGCTGTTTCTACTACTCTTAACTGAGGATATTAAAGCAATTTTGCAGAGTATTTCACACCTTACTTTATTTTAGTGGTAAAAGACGAATTTTAGATCGTCCCGCCGAATGACTTCATGAAGGAGCATATTATCGCTTACTTTTCTGTATTTAATAAAGACCATAGGGAACCAATAACCTCTCCTGGTTATAACCTGCGAAAACAGCCGTCCTTTTTTCTCCCGGCCCGAGTGGCGAAACGCAGAAGGACGGTTGTTCTTTCGCAGGCTACCCTGGTTATGGCAACTGGGAGTTTATGCCCCGGCGACGGTAAAGCCGGAAGCGATGCCCAGCCAAAAATGAGTCAATATTTTTTGCCTTCTAATTTCCTAATTGTTCACATCTGTTTATAAAATGACACTGGGCTCAATTGCATATGACTTAATTTCAATCAGTTTAGTCACCGTTACTCGCGTTCTCAGTCCAAACTGAATACGCAGAACTTCATGTCATGGGATGTCCCATATCAGATCAGTTATGGCTAGTTTTATTTATTAAGATGATATAAGTAAATTCTGCGTCCTTCTAATTCCTCCGATACCTCCGAAATTTTTGTATCCCGCGTTTTCTGAAGCAATGATTTTCATTGATTAACCCTTGATGGTATGCCAAAGCATCCCAGGTTCACCTCGAGGATTAAATTCGTCGGTATCCTTTTATACACCTGGGTGGAAAGACTGTGAAAAGTAGCAGTTTGTCTGAAGCCCATTGCAGTAACCCCAAACCGGACTCGAAACTGATTCTCTCGTATGTGAGTCTCGCACCCAAGCCATTTGGCCAATATCTCTATCTTTTACCTTTTACCGAAGTCTCGAGAGGTTTAGATAATTTATAGATCTTTTCTTTTCCTCACAGGATAATCAAGAACAAATTATAGTATTGGACACTTGGGTTATACAGGTCAGTTCGTATCCACATGTGACTTTAAGTCTTTACACTGGTTCTCTGATGTTTGCATTATTTTTTCTTCATAAGGTTTGTTGTTTCGTTTTTAGATACATATTTGGAACAATTCTTGTTGATACTTGAGTGTTTCAAACACTAACGTTCATTTCCGTGCAATTCAAATCATAACGTTCACTAAACGTGCAAATCAAAGCTGTTTCTGTCACTAACGTGTATTTCGAAGCACTAACTTTCGCTAACGTGTAATTCCAAGCACTTTCACTCGAAAACTTCGAACTCAAAGCATATTAAAAAACTGTTTTCATATACAATAAAATGCGAAAGCTAAAAATTCGCTGAACGAAATCTCAAAACGATATTTGTAACACAGGGAGCATTACAAAGGCCAGTAGTTTTCTTTATCACACTTACCTTTCTAATTAATCCATCCACCCTCAAAGACCATAGTATAAGAGTTTTGTATAGAAATTTCAATACGTAGAATGAGAATAGAAATTGACATTTTTTTGAAATTTAACATTTGACATTTAGAAATTGTGGAATATGAAATTTGGAACCTGAAATTTGCAATATAGACATTTGAATTTGGGATTTGGAATTTTGAGCTTATCAGGGTCATGTTTGGCTGTCATCTCTTCACTCGCAGGATTGGACAAACGAATTCTTGACCTGGAACGCTAGTGACTATGGTGACGTAGAACGTGTCCACTTCGCTCCAGAAGAGATATGGGTCCCGGATATAGCCCTCTTTAACAAGTGAGAATATGCCACTACCAAGATGGAGACGTTTTAAGGTTATGTTCATACCAGACCATTTCTGAATGGTCAATTACTCGAACAAGGATAGCGTGGTGGTGAGATCGCTTGCCTCCCTCCAATGTGGTGCCGGTTCGATACCGACCCGGTGTCATATGTAGGTTGAGTTTGTTGTTGGTTCTCGCCTTACTCTGAGAATTTTTCTCAGGGTCTTCCGCCTTTTTCCTCTTCAAAAACTAACACCCAAAATTCTAATTCGACCAGGATAGAGGATCTGAAAGAAAACCAGCTAAGGTTGACTGTACATCCTCTATAAATATTGAAGTTCATATACCATTTTGTTACTGTTCCGGAAATGGTCAGCTATCGAACCTACGACACAAACTATCTTTTAGTTTAGCTGTCATGAATATAAGCTACTCTAGAGGGGAATCACGATCTAACGCTTTCTCTCTTTGCGCAGTAGCCGCACTAGTTTGCCAACAAATCTTGCGCAAGGGCCTAAAGCTCGTAGAATGCATCTTGTTTTACACGTTACACGAGCTTAAATTTATTCGATTTGAATAAAGTTAGCATACATTCTAAATAATTTTTCAGTGGCGACGATGAAGTCAACTTAGCAGGAGGACTAAGCAAGTTTGTAACCGACGTCGCAGTGGATAGTAAAGGGAAGTGTGTTTGGAGCGGACCAGCCACATTTAAAGTGAATTGCAAACTGGCAATCCAGAAGTGGCCGTTTGACAACCAAACTTGTGAACTCGCATTTGGTTCGTTCACTTATGGAAAAAACCTGTTGAATATCAAATTGTTCATTGACAAAAAAGGCGGCAACTTTGCAAGTAAGGAATCACTCATTATATTGTACTGATACAATAGAGAAACGCTGTTCATCGTTTAAATGTACCTTTTTGCTTTCTTCTACTCTGCGATTTTAAATCGAAGCTCGATTTCTTTTTACCATTTCATCTCTCTTCAATCTTTTTAAGTTGCGAGGATTTGTTTTGCGGTCTTTCTCTGTGTGTCTAGATAGTTACTTTCGCTTCAGTCTGTCGTACAATCTTGATTTATGGTAGAATTTCACAGACCAATCCTAAACATACCAGATCCCACATCACTTAGGGCCTCTTCATTGTACCAATATTATCGAGACAACACTTCATATGCATTCTACTGGTATTCGGTTGTGTTAGGCGTACCATGATATAGTTATCAATAAATACCTTATATTTAGGACCAAACCAAAGTTTTTTTCTGCTAATCAACAACTATGTCTCCTTACTAGAAATCAGGAACCTAATTGACAACCTACTTGGCCTAAATTGCCAATAACTACCCCAAAATGTAAGAACCTATTTTGCCAGACTTCAAAAAATTGTAGGCTCTTACAAGCAGGCGCTTACTGTAGGTTAAGTGATCGAACTGTACTGTAAGTACTTGTATGGAAAGAGCCAAATGATGCCTCTTAAGGGTATGGCTTCCTCTAAGTTAAGGGATGAATACTCTTGACAGCCACAAACTAACTATGCAAATTTTCCTTTCAGCTCGTTTTGTTAAAAGCGGAGACTGGGACATAGTAAATATCACTTCTAAAATTTCGGAAACTGACCATGGCGACTGCTGCCCGTTTACCTTCAGCGAGGTGGTATACACTCTGGAAATGAAACGCAAGTCGCTGTACTATATGTTCTATATCGCCATCCCCTCCGTTATACTGACAGTAGTTGCTCTCAGTAGCTTCCTTATTCACGTTGAAAGCGGGGAACGCATTGGTTTTGTCACAACCATTCTGCTCGCCATGACAGTGTTTCTACTGGTCATACCATCCTTTCTTCCAGTGACGTCAGACGGCTTACCTATTCTTGGCGTTAACCTAACTGTCACTATGATCATTATAGCCTTGATTCTCTTCGCCAATATTTTCGTGGTGAGGGTTTACTTCAAAGACGGAACTCCCCCAGACTGGATTGAGAAGGTCTGCGACTTCTTAAGCATAAAGAAACGCAAAAACGTCAAACGGATTCATTCAGCGCAGCCTAATGGAGGTCAAGGCATCGTGAAATCCACTGCGACAATGGCTGGCATCGAGATGACCGAGTCCAACAGAGAAAGTCCAGCTTTGTTTGAAAGAGAAGAGCACCCTCAGGATATTGAATTCACGTGGCGAAGGGTGGCCAGAAAAATAGATCAAGTCTTTTTTCTGTTCTTCGTTATTGCCTCGAGTATTGCGTACGCCGTCACCTACACATGACAGAACATTTTATTGTCCTTTTCTTGACAGTTACCCGTTTAACATATTTTGAATTTGCCTTTACGCGTAAAGATCTGATAACAACGTGCAGCCTCGCTTTTGTCTTTGTCTGCATGCCTGTGTGTTTTTTCATTGTATATTACTTGGCAGCCAGTTAGTTTATACAGGGAAATAATAATTTCATGGCCAGTAACTTATTAATTCCGTACATTTCACATATCATAAACTGTGACTGTCATCGTAAATAAAATGACTAGGGCTGCGTAGGAACGATTCATGGTTAAGACAAGCCGTAGCCATTTAAATAACATTTCCATTGCTGCATGACAGGTTGATATATATTTAAATGAATATACCAGTCCTATTTAAACTCGGCCAGGCTTCAGTCATATCTGTCGAGTGAAGATAGTTAAAATTCATGAACTACTACGCACACAAAAACCCGATTTCACTTTATAAGGTTTTATTTCAACACTCAAGAAATATGCCTATGAATATTAAAAGTAATTAAAATGCGTCAAAATGCTATGTTGTGTTCTCGTTCCTGAGATTTTGTGGCTTCAGTTTTCTTCTATAGTAACCATATTGGGGACTAATGGAGGTGCTTTAGTAACCTATCCAGAGCAGGGGAGCCAGGGTATTTGAGGCCCGCGCTAACTTCCGATTCTTTTGACCTTAAAGCCGTTGAGGTTTAGTTGTGGATTGGTGAATTCTGCAGAAACCTATCCGGGAACAATTTGGTATGACATAACAATTACAGCCAATTTGATTTTTCCTATGGGAACCTTACTATGAGGGCAATTTTTGCCTCTAGAAAATTAACTGTCTTACTATTTCATGGAAACATCACATTTGGTTATTTTCATTGTTTAAAACCTGTTTTAAGTTTGCACGCCCTTGCAAGGACCCCCAAGGGTTTTGGAAAACAAGGGAACACAATCTTTTATTTCAAGGGAACAAGAAATAGGAACTTTGACAACAAAAAGTAAGGGAGCAATGAAATTTTTTGATAGGGAACAAGAGAGAAATAGAAAATTTTCAAGGGATCAAGGAAAATGACCTATTGAGACCCTCACCTGTCATTATATGGTGGTGCCTTACACCAAGAAAAATATCTTACGGGAGGCGTAAATCTGAAATTTTATTCCTTGCTATCAGAAAATCAGGTTATATACACAGCCTAAGCAACACCTGAACGAGATTCGAACTCATGATCTCTGCGATATCGGTGCTGTGATCTATCAACTGGGAGTTGGTCATGTTGTGGGTTCTCAATATACCAGTGGATGGTAAAGATACAAGTGGATATCATGTAAACTGCAAAAACTCTCACGAAGGTCGCAGAAACTCAAGGAATAACGAATTGCGAAACATGTGCATGTCTTTTTTTTAGCTGTGAAAATTCTTCTCAGAGAGTCTTAAGAATCCATTTATCACATTGAACTAATTAAAGAAAACTATGAAGAAGTCGTGGATACATTGCCTGCATACACTTACCCTGATCTATAATTAGTTTGTAGTTAATTTTGAAATGACGTTTTGGAAGCCTTTTTGAAAGCTCCTTACAATGGTACAAGCGCAGTGTGACTAGGCAAGTAAACAAAAATCAAGTTAAAGGCTGTTTATACAGACTGCTTATAAATCTAAAAATGGAATATATTAATTTATTTTGATTGGCATTGAAAACAATTATTATTATATTAACTTGTACACGTAGTGTCAATTGATTTCTACAGTCTGTTCCACAAGGAGGCCATTAAATGGGAGTTAACCAAAATCACCAGTTCCAAATTGACACCTAGTGACAGTTGGTGGTTATAATACGTATAATATTAATGGGTCAGCAGTGCATTTTGGGTCAAGGTAATTTGGTTGTGGTGCTTCTTTAGTTAATATTTGAGTGCCAGTGCATTGTGAAAAGGCTGTATTGAAATTATGCAGAAAGTATGTCACATGGAATACCAAGAATATTTTTTCACAATTTTACTTTAGTGGGACACAGATATTACGAGGTATCCACTGTAATTGGCTAGACTGTAGAAGTCTCCCTGCCTAAGAATAAAAATTTTTTATAGATAAGTATTTTAATTAGTTAAGTAAAGTTGAATGAATTAATAGATAAAAGATATTGCAAACATAAACAATATGATTTTAGCTAGCTTTTAAATGATTTAATTTCAACAAATATTACACTGTGTAAGAATAATTTTAAATACAGAAACAGGCTACCTTAGGCTTACCTTAGACTCTACAAGGAGAGAAAGCGAGTGGAAACTGTCAAACTCTCTAGCCAAGAAAAAGCTATGAGCAGATCCAGTAAACACAATCTCACTTCATGACTTTGACTTGTGTCAATTCTTTTACCTCGCCAGCGTCGCCTTTTTGACCGATACATGGCCTCAGCCATAAATACCTCTCAAAAAGGTACGATTAGGTATTTACCGTAGCCAAATTCAACCCAAAAGTTAGCGTTACGGTAATAAAATCAGCCAGGTGTCATACCGAGTGTCTCGCAAGGAGAATAATACGAGCCAACAAACGGGGCAAAAAGTGATGAATGAAAAATAATTTTACTTTTTAACTCGTTTTTTTGGAGTTTCATTTTCGAAATTTTCAAAATCCAAATTCAGCGAAAAAAATGGTAACTGCGACTCTATTTCAGTCTGAATGTTAAAATTCTAAAATCTTTCCGCCGTTTAAAGAACTTTGTAATGATGACGTCAATCGTGCGTCTGTCCTCTAATAGATCATAGTCAGGAACCAATCAAAATGCGAGAATAACTTGGGTTATTATATAAAAGACGATCATTACCCTAAATTACAAGTAAAGTACATGACAATGCGTTTCACAACGTTAATTGATTTAGCATCATAAATACATGTTTAACTTGTTACAGAAATAACCTTCATCAAAAACTGCAATGTAAGTAGTTTCATCGACTTTCTCATTAGTTAACTCTTTTCCAACCAATCTAATCTTAATGTCCTTACAATAATGAATTTTCCTAATAAAGCAACAGAATTATGGGCGAACCATTATTGCACTATCGTAAATAGCACGGGCGCGCGAAACCATGAAAAGAAACCTGGAAATAGTTCTTCTTTAACATGTCTGTGTTATTACGGGTTGCTTAGTAACCGTTTTACTCACCCTGGGGAGTGGAACGTGGCTTATTATACCTTGTAAACACCCCGTTTAAATATCCCTGCGGAAGAGTTATGCGTAGAAAAATATCCACAATTATGACATTTTATCTCATAAATTTTGCCTGCAACGTCGTTCAAGCTTCAACAGAGTCGAACAAACTCCATTGCTTTCTATGTCAGAATACAGATAATAAGTTTAAGCCGAGGGCAGGATAAAATTTTCTGAGCTATTTCAACGCTTTTTCTGGTGAATGTGGTCGCAGCAGTGCTGCTATGGGTCAAAATATATTCTTTGCTTGAAGGTAAGCGCGTTGAACCATGGAAATTACCTCCCTGTTTGTCAATAGAGACATCAATGTTTGTTTCAAAACATGAGCGTTTGATTTAGCCTTAACGTAAATATACGAAACTACATCTGGGCGAAAGGTTTCAGTTTACGCTTAGTGAGAGACACCAAGTCAATTCATACGGTCAAGGAGCCCTTCGTTTTTTCAGATTATCAATTCATCTGTAAATTTGCCACAATTAAAGCCATTATGATTCAGAAAAAAATAATTGCAAATCCTAGAAAATATACTGTATTTTGGGGCTAATTTCTACCCAGTTTGTAACCGTTTTTTAAGATTGATCTTGCAGGACCGTTGCTCCCGTTATGTAAGTATTTTATTTCGCCGGAAAGGTGTTAAATTGTCACAACTATACGAGAAAGATTTGTAAGATTTTTTTGGCATGTTTGCTTTCAAAATGACTAAAAAAAGATCTGTTTTTGTGTTATTTAAAACTTCTAAGTTAATTTTTCCAGTTTAGCTCTTTTGTATGAAACAATTGCAACCGGTACTATAAGCATTGGATTCGCTGCATGCTTTTGATGGTTTATCTGTTCAGGGTTCTGTATGATGCTCGTGATTATCATCCCTCTCTATCAACTTCCCATTTTTTATCCTTCACACTCAAAGCTTTGCTATGAAAACACTTTTGGACAATGGAAAACGTAGAAAAGTTAACCCCTTCAGTTAGATTTAGAGCAGCTAGATTTTGGAAATGTTCATTAATTAGAGAGGGACTTCAGCGAAGATAACGAATTTTCAAATCACCTATAAAACCTATTAAAGACATTTTCTTCAAAGAATACACTTCTAGATGACATTGCAATGGGTATCTCGTAATTTTTTGCTCAGAAAGTCTCCGCCATTCTTGAATTAATGTTTCAAAAACGTTTCGATCAAAAACCCCCATCATCTACAAGAGGTAGACAAATCAAACGTTTTTACCCGCGCTTCTCTTATTACTCTGATGTACCACAAAAGAACAAAGAAAACTGAGCAGGATCGCATCTTTTTAATAGAAGTACCCGCTTGATACAGGTGAAGTTTAAAGTAACGGAGTGGTTAAATTTCGAGGAAATTGAAAACTTGCACTTTAACACACGGTGACAGCCTAATACAGATTTGACTGCAATTAGTAGTATGAGACCCCCTACCTTTTGGAATAACTTTCTAGCGTGAAAACGCGATCGTAAAGCGTTATTAAAAGAAACTTTAGTTTCCACACAGAGAAAGCGCTTGCCGACTTCATGTGATATTGATAAGGTATATTATTTCCTTTATTTCGCATAAAAAGAAATTCAGTATTTTAATATAGAGCCCACAATTTTAAAAAAATGAGACCTATCTTTATTGAACTGATTTCCTTCCTTTTCCAAAACGTTCGCCCACGACATTTGCAAATAATGCACATAGCATAGACCTGTATTTAATTGTAACTTCATCATAAGGATTACAGCTACTACATTGTGATTTTAAAATGTGCCTGTGTGCTCCTGTTTTTGGTTGGTTTTGTTCCGAACAAAACAAAAGAAGAGAAATAAAGTTTATTTCTTTTCTTTTTTTCTTTTCAAAATTTCTACCATTTCTCACTCACTCACTCAAGGATTATGGTCTTCAGAGCCGCTCACCTTGAGCTTATTAATTTAGCTTATTAATTCTAGCATGCTAAAACAGAGGCAGTTAGAATTGACTACCAAATAACGGCAATTATATTACCAACTATGGAAACTACGCAATTATTAATGCTTTAAATGGTGTTCATACCTCACGAAATCAACTCCATTGAATCAGCTGGAAATCAATGGACACTTTCGACAAGTCAGTTGCAAGAACTTAGTAAAAATTTACAAACATAAGTATTTTTGGAGCTTAAGATTACATAAAGAAGCAACCCAACTGTTGATTGTCTCGTAAAACGGCGGAGAATTAATAGGCGAGGAGTAAAACTTACGAAAGGTTTAATAAACAACATTCGCCATCTTACATCGAGCACATGGTCAAACTACGATCGCAAAGAGTCATGGTTGATCACATAAATGTAGGCATGCAATGCGGGTGTAGTCGTAGTATTACCAAACATATCAACACCAACAAACTATGACACTAAGTTTAAAGGTCAAAGTTGTTGTTAAATATTTCTTACAACGTAAGTGTTCAATACAAGAAGAAGAATGCATAATTACGACTTCGTGGGTTGGTCTTTTCCAAAACCATTAACCCGCCTACTCCATATCATTATTTTTTCGTGCACTCGAGCTTAAACATATTCAAGGGATCAACACTATGTTATTAGCGACAAAGACACGTTTCTTTTTATCATATGCATAACGTGCCAGATGTCAGTAAATTTCAATTAAACCACCGTATTTCGATGTCCAGAAAGGTTGACAAAATGAACAAGATTTGACTGAAAAATTACACAACTAAATCCCGGCAAGTTACAGAATCCCGAATGGTTATTTCCAGGAAGAGCGCTTCTAAAAACTGGACGTCGGGTTTATTTCGTTATCTCGACTGGCGCCAAGAAAAACTAACCATAGCAACCGAGTAAACACAGCTGGAAAATCCCGAATGGTGTTCCATGAATATGAGTAAACTCAATTTTAATAAGATAGTATTAGGGGAAAATATAATTTTAACAATAATGAAATAGAAAATCAAGTAACCCTTTTCGAAATGCTCCGGAATATCCCACGACTAAATTACCCAGCACTAAAAATAAGTTTTCCCTTAACAATTTAATAACGAATGAGTACTTTAATAGGATACATTCTGGCTTGCATTTTTCATTCTCTAACAATTAATAAAATGCCATATAACTTCAAAACTTTTATTTTCGCATCTGATCCTGTATTTCATGCAATGAACTTACTTCTGCGTAAAAAATTTTGGTGATTTGGATAAAACTGGATTTTTTATGAATTGTTTAAAATCTGAAAATCCTATGTTCTTGCGGTCGACCCGCGCCGCTGATAACGAGATCGACATTCTCAGGGTGAAAATTGGTGCGAATGGTGGACCAAAATGGCGGCAAATTCGAAAATTTCAAAACGGCTTATAAAAAAAATTGCGTTTTATCCAAATGGAAAATGTTTTCGCAGAAATTCGTTAGGTGATAGATAGAATCAGATTAGAAAATAATTTTGACGTTATCGACACTTTTACTCCTCAATCCTTATTAATCACATACAAGTGAGACGTGCTGCATCGCAAAAGCACCTGCCTTATTCATGATTAATTTCACGCGGTTTTGGAATAGTAAATAAAGAAATCGCGAAATTAAAGCCTCACGAATAGAAATTCTTGCGAAATTTACACAGGCGAAATACCATGACAAGAAATTGGAATCACGAAATAACTCAGTCAACATGATCAAAAGCAACATGTGTAGCATTTAGTGGCATAAATAATAAACCTATTATTTAGTGGTAATTAGCTCCATTTTGCATCTTGTCTTATGATCAATAAAATTAATTTTTAAAAGCCGCACATGAACATATCAAACAAAGAACCTAATTATCATCTTCATCTGAATCACTTGGACCTGAACTTTGTAAGTGAAATAAAGCCTCTGTCATGTCATCACGGATCACTTTTAGAAACAAAAGAGCCAGCAGACTATAAAATCGATACGGAAAGTCATTCAACAACCTAAACGATTATAACAATGGAAATGAAAACGTTCCCTCTTTAAAATTGTTGCTTAGTGACCATGATATTGATTAAAAAAACAATAAAAGCAAGTGACACTGTCGAACACCAACGTACTGGCCAGTGTTCGAGTTTCACTTGCTTTTATTGTTTTTTATGATATTGATTGGCCGTGCAGAACACGGAGCGTGACTGGTTATAAATTATGGTTTGTAAACATGACGTCAGCACAGTAGTTAAGCTTATGCATATTTCTGGTATTTATTTTAGGTTGCTTACTGTGTTGTTCAAGCTGCACATACAGGGAGCGAACATACTCCGCTATCATATCTGTGAGAAGACTCCTGTTTTAAGCAAGGGAGGAAACTTTCTGAATTGCTTCGAAGAATTTCGTGATGAAATTGATCACAGCAGGGCTGATATGCGTCAAAATACTCGCTTTGCTTGAAGGTCAGTGCGATATTACTTCCCTCTCATTATGAGGCATTTAATTTACAGTAATGTTTGGGTTCAAAATATGTTTTGGGTTATTTAGTCTAAACTTGTGGGATTTCAATTAGCCAAATAGGTTCAGTGTAAGTTTTGCAGGGAACGATTAACACGTGCGTGTAGTCAAGCTTTGGATCCTCTGTATTTATTCAGTTTTACTGACTCGTCTCGACTGACATATTACTGTGGTTTATGAAGGTGAGTAATCATATTGTATTCCCAAGATGAGGCTTGGTCATCTTTAATTAACTCAGCAGCTCCTTCTCGGTGTAAATTACACTTTCTTATTTACTATTACTTCGTTACCGCCTTGTTCTCACTGAGCTTCACTGCATGACGCTGAAACGGTCGCTCAGTTAATTACGTGCTCATTTAATGAATGCGCACGGACAGCGACGAATATTGACACTGCACGTGAAATTAGAAATTTTGTTTGTTTGCCTCTTTGTTTCCTCTCTAAAATGACGCTTGACAACTCCAAGGTTTGTTAATTCTTGTGCACTTGTACTTGGAGTTTCGTGACTTATAATAATTCAGTACACTCACAACCTCTCTTTCGTCACATAGTAATTTAAAGATGACATTTTTTCATTCATTTCATTCATTTCAGACATTCAGAACCAAAATTTCAAATGTTCGGTTAACAAAGTGAATCGGTACGGATTTACTTTCGTTAAATTGAAATTGATTCAGCATTCTGCAGCAGATCTTATCCCAGATCTACACTATCAGGATCTATCGGTTGAATTATTAGATTAAATATTAAACTGATCAAGTCATGTGTAAGGATTTTGACTTTCTAGACGCTCTAGTGCGTTCCTTTGTTTTCTACACAAACAACCATAGTACATTAATCTGTGGTTTCCAAGAAGTTGCTGTGTGTTGTTTGGTCTATTTTTTAAAACCCCTAAAGGTCAGAAAGGTTTAATTGAGCGGCGTCGACAAATTAACTTAAATGTAACTTAACATTTCGGACCTTATAATACAGAGTTGGTTTGCGACACGGATCAACGCATTACCTAGTTCTAATCGCTAGCCCGTGCTATAGTTTTAAGAAAAATTCGTTAGCGAACTGATGAATCTTGCGTCTAATGTTAAAACTTTCGCGATCACTTGCAAAAACGCTCGGTGAGTAGTCATAATTCTCATATATTAATTCCTGTTGTATTGTTCCGATATGTTCCGACGCCTTGCACCAAGAGTATCCCATTGTTCATGAACCAATAGGATCAGAATAGATATTGGGGTGAAGAGAAAAACAAGCAAACAAATTCCAAGTTCAATACTGAATTCTACATTTTGTCACGTAAATCCTTCTGATATTAATTTTCAGTGAACTGAGAGCATGAGTCATTCTACTTGCTCGGTGCCATATGTGTTTCAATAGCGAGTGCTAACAATGTGATAAGGTCCACCTCACGCCATAGCTTTCACTCGCACCGATTCGTGAAAGTATGTTAGTTTACCAATTAACACGGAGAAAACGGTTCGTGAACGGTTTTGCAAATGCAAGCACAAATCCCTGATGGTAAGCTCCGTTCGGATTGACCGTTTATGACATACCAAAAAAAATGGTCAAAAAAAATTACCGACAAAGACAGGACGAGTTCTAAGTTATATGGAAAAAGGTTTGCCACTGACTCTTGATATCAGTTTTTGGCTAAATGCTTGAGTCACGTCATATCATATTAGCTCAAGTCAAAAACTGCAGTCTTTAAATGACAAGACAATACATATTAATGTAGAGGGCGTCAAAATAAACCAAACAGATCATAGCAAAGCTCTCGGACTGAACATAGATGAAAACCTATCCTGGAAGGAGCGCATACACGCAATTTCAAAAAAAGTCGCTTCCAGTATCGGTGCACTTAAGCGAGTCAGACCTTTTATTTCAATGCACACCGCTATTAAAATATACAGAGGTCTTATCGAACCACATTTTGATTATTGCAGTGTTGTTTGGGATGGCTTGTCTCAACAGCTGAGTGAGAAACTACAAAAACTACAAAATCGCGCTGCCAGAGTAATTACTAAATCAAGTTACAATATGAACTCTAGCTATCTTCTCAACTCTCTCAGCTGGAATAACTTATCCGTTAGAAGGACGAAGCAAAAGGCAAATTTAATGTACAAATGCGTTAATAAGCTCGCCCCAAATTACCTTTGTAACATGTTCACTCCGAGAACTTTGTCCTTTAATCTTCGTGACGCAAGTCAAAAATTGTACTTGCCGAAACCGAGAACTGACTACCTGAAGCGTAGTTTCAGTTATAGCGGAGCTTCTCTTTGGAACGATCTTCCTGAGGATATCCGCACTGCAACATCTCTAAGCAACTTCAAGAAAAAAATTGATAAATGGCTCTCTGTATCGGACTCCCACACGGCAAATATGTAAGATGAATGTCTTTTTAATTTCTATTGTTATACTGATATTTTTACCGTGTTTTAAATAAAGATTCCATTCATTCATTTAGTGATATGAAAGCGAAGTTCGTTGTCACGCGCTATTTAAAGTAACGTAGCGCGAAGCTTGCGCGCGTGACCATGTAAATCACCCTCGCGCGATACCTTTGTAGTCTTCTGGAAGTACGATATGATCGTTCCAAGTGTTGGGGTCCAAAGTAGACCACAACCAGCAATCAACACCCCTTTTTCCGCGCCCCATTCTGACCGTCAGAGATCAGGCATAGTGTACAGAATCAATTACACGTTGTGTAATTTTGTGTACTATAGCCAAACAGAAAGGTCATTAAAGACCCGAATTGCGGAGCACAAAAAGACAGTAGCAGGTTTTGACCAAAACTCCAACATGCAAGCCATGTCCACCACTTCAGGCACAACATGAACTTTGAAAACGTCGAGGTCGTTGGTTTCGAAGCCAATTACCACGAGCGACTTTTCCTCGAAGCCTCGCACTCTTTTAAGTATATTTTAAAAGCTTCATGATCCAGTGAATCAGGAACAATTGTTTTTTTGTTTTGACGATGTTGACGACACGCTGGATGCGCTTGAGTTGATTCTAAGTGAGGTTGTTAAAAAACACATGCCTAAGAAACAAAAGCGCGTGAAGAAAATAAAGCAGCCGGCTTGGATTGATGAGAATGTTGTGAGCGCAATAAAGAAACGTGATCGGGAATTAAAGATTGCTCGTAAAACAAACTGCCCTTATGACTGAACAAAATACAAACGTGTGAAGTGCTATGTGACAAATTTGGCGAGAAAATCTAAGCGAAGGTATTTTCAACACTCTGTCGACGACAACAAAGGAAACCCAAAAGGAATTTGGAAGGCGCTGAAATCTCTAACCAAGTCACAGAAGTCTACGAAAGTCACCGAACTTAGAAGGGAAGATGGTACTCTTGAGACGGACACCTCTGAAATGGAGAACATGTTAAATGAGTATTTTGTAAATATTGCTCAAGAACTTAAGCAAAGCCAAACTTCACCCGTTTCCTTTGACTCTTCAAAGCTTGAGGAGTTTGTTTCCTCGACCGTCGATAATTTTGTCACTCAGTTCAATATTCCTTTCATAACAGTACATGAGACTCAGAAATATATTGATAACTTGTCATCTTCGAAGGCTACTGGAGCAGATGAAATTAGTGTGAAAGTTCTAAAGCTGGTCGCACCCGTTTTTGTGCAGCCATCATGGGACGAGGTTAATCAATTTGTCTACTGATACAGAGTGGCTGTTTTCCAACTAAATGGAAAATGGCTCTAGTCACACCTCTCTTTATAGATGGCGCCAATGATTGTTCGGACAATTTTATACCGGTCTTTGTGCTCTCCATATTGTCTAAAGTCTGTGGAAAGCATGTTGCCGCCTTTTTTATGGATTACCTCGCGGGAACCGGCTTACCGTATGAATTGCAATCAGCTTTTCGCGCTGGGCACTCCACCGAGTCCGCTCTGATCAGTTTAACTGACCAAATCCTCTTCAATCTAGATGAAGACAAGCTTTCTGGTATGGTTTTTATAGACTTTAGAAAAGCGTTTGACGTTATTGATCATCAATTGCTTCTTACGAAACTGCGCCTGTATAGAGTGAGTGATCCTTCGTTGTCATGGTTTGAATCATATCTTTCTGGTCGCCAACAGTTTGTCAGTATTGATGGTCAAAGATCAGACTCTCTACTTATCAAGCAGGGGGTACCGCAAGGTAGTGTCTTAGGTCCCGCACTGTTTTTGTTATTTGTGTATGACATTCCATTACATCTGACAAATTCATCTAAGATAAGATAAGATAACTTTATTATATCACTTCAGGACATCTCTATTTACAACATCTATTTTCAAAATGATTATTAACATACACCTGATTGCAATAACGTTGTCACAGAAAAAAGCAAAAAGGCAAAAAGAAATTAATTAGGCAAATTTAAATTTTCATTGTTCTTAGATACTGTATATGAATGAAAACTACAATTTGTTATTCATACCCTTTATTTACATTATATTTTCATTCGTCTACAGTATCTGAGAACAATGTAAATTTAAATTTCCCTAATTAATTCCTATTTGGCTTTTTACTTTTTGCTTTTTTCTATGACAACGTTATTGCAATTAGGTGTATGATAAAAATGAAAGGAATTATTAAAAATACTAAAATCAAACGAAGATACTAAAAACAGAGAGCAACAAAGGTAATTATTAAAACAGGATATTTTGCCGCATGGCGACATCGCGGTTGGCTAGCAAATAGTGCATCCGTGGACATTTACGCCGAAAACTCTACAATAACCGCAAGTGCTCATTTCTCGGATCTATGCTCGATGACCCAACGTTTGAATTTCGATCTTGATGCGGTTCATAGATAGGCGTCTTTCAACAAAATGTTCATAAGCATGAAAAGAACGAAGTCCCTTTTAGTGCACGGAAAGCGCATTCCTGCAAAGCTGGATGATGTCACCCCCCTCCGCTTAGATGTCAAGATTGATGACTCTGTTATTGAACAAGTCTCTTCTCATAAGATTTTAGGAGTACACTGTAAAATGAAAAGAGCCAAATCGGCTCCAAAGACCAAATCGACCCCAATGTCTCTAGGGCCAATTTGGCCCATGTTGGGCCGTTTTGGACAAACATAAGCCAAAACAGCTCTGGATGGTACCCATTGGGCCCCTGTTAATTCTGAATTGCCCCACGAAATTCTATTTTGGCATTTCCTTTCAACTGATTTGGCCCTTCCAAGAACCAAAAAGGAAATGCCGATTTGGCCCCATCAATGGCTAATATGGTACAATATCAATAAATTGCACACAAAAAGATCTAGATATATTTCATCATGTTTATCATTGAAAACTATAATGCTATGTACATACAATGCACATTCCCTAAAAATGAAAGTGGCATGTTAGATTATGTATTTATCTTGTCCTTGACTTGCAAACTTATACAAGAGTACTCGGAATACATGCCGCAGCAGGATACTTGCAGACATATACACATGTGTCACAAAATCAAAAGAAAGTACACTGTAAATCTTGCTGTGTTATTCGAATTCCAGACCTCCCAATGGTCAATTACTTTGCATCTCTGAAATAGCAAAATAGCTTGGGATAACTATGTGCGTCTGCAAATGATATCTGAGTACTTTCCAGCCCGTGGTTGACCTCTAAATCGTGTAAAAAAGCCGAGTTCTTTCGTGGAATTCGAAACGAGCGGTCATATTGGAGGTCAGCACTTCATGTAAGACTACATGAAGTCGTAACCATATTGGATTTGAATGCTGATAGACCCTGGGAACGAGTGCGATAACCCATGATGCAATTCTGTGAAACGCGCGGTTGGTTTCAACGGTCAAACGATTACAGTGGTGCAACGATATTTAACTTCTTATTTTGCTAATCGTTGATGATGATACAGGTGAATACGACAAAAATCGTGGTTCATACAGAAATGGAAAACCTCTTGTGAGATTATCCGTTGGAATAACAGTGGTTGTGTTGCTGTTTTGACCATCAACCAATGGGTCCGTAATGGCATCACAGATTGAACAACATCGAGATGTTATGGCTCTAGGAAGAAATGTAAGTATAAAGAACTGCAAGCCTTCTGGATTAGGACTTTAAAAAACAGCGTTTTTGATGTGTTTTTGCTATGATATGATTTGCCACTAGACTCGATCTAGGCCATGGCAAATATGCTCCAGCCAGTTGATCTTTCTCTTTCTTCTTGTCCATTTCAGCTTTTATGAGTTACAATCAAAACTTAAACCAAAAAGAATTGAAAGCATGCCATTGAACTTGATCTGAAATCATGTTTCTCTTATGAGAAATTACTTTTAATTTCTATGTAGCCTTTTAAGTGGTGAAAATGAACAAAACTTATCATCTGATTTTAATCACATGCTGCTTGGTGCTTTTGTTGTAGTTATTGAAGCACAAAAGCTTCAAGTATGCATTAACAAACAGAACTGCTTGGTTGAAAAGCTAAGTGAAATTCAATTCACAAACATGAGGGATGATAATGTCAGTATTTCCATCATAATCTGTGGGATCCAACTAAAAATGCACAGCAGCCTTTAAGGCAAATAATGAAGCTATCATATATTAAGAAAATGTTAGCAAGATTAAATATGCATGCCATATTCAAGAAACCTTTCAGTTTGGTAAATGAAATAAATCTTGAACAGAAACAAGTTGTTTCAGCTGGCTGTTTAAACCTGACCTTTGGATACTTGAAAAACACCATCTGATATACTGTAAAATAATTTATATAGGTGTAATGAAGATTAATGTTGGCAAGTCATTGCATTTTGTTGCAGTTGTATACATGTAACGTTTAAATTGTTGTTTCTCTTGTTATTTCACATTTTAGTTTTGACTCTGGGCTTTTGACACAGCTTTTTGCATGTAAGTACACGTATTACAAGTAGTATTGCTGTTTGATTGCACATGTACGGTATGTTCCATTAATTTGCAATTTCACCGAACTCACTGTCCAGTGGCTTAAGTTTTGTGACTCCCGTGAACCCTATGCTATTCCGGACCTGGGGCCCTTTTCTCGAAGCTCCCGGTAATCACCGGGCCCGTTAAGCTGTTTTGTTTTTAATTAAGGATAGCCGTTTCAAAAGTTTTGAAAATGGTAGACAGTGGTAGGGTAAAGTTATCAGCTAACAAAACAAAATGGACTTCATTAGAGGTCAGAACACACCCTACTTTTCTTGAGACTTTGATTTCGAAATATGATTTCGGGCTTGTTAAGTTACTGGGGCTTTTGAGAAACAGGCCCCTGTTTTTTGCTATATTGGGGGTGATCTGGTTCAGATCAGTATTCCAAGATTACTTGGATCATTGTACATGAAAGGATAACAATAGCAATTATTATAACCCCACACTGATTACATACATGTATTCATCAGCTCCTTCAGAGAAATGCACCATGATACGAGTGATCTTTGTTCACTAATCCTGATCCAGATCACCCTTAAAGGGAAGCACCCCTTACATGTAGAAGTGTTTTCCTTATCTTGTTGCTATTTTATTACTATTTTAAAGCTCTACTAGATGGAGTTATCTATACTTTATTTCCATTTGACTGGTATCTTTTGACTCACTGTGTTTACACTGACTTCTGTAAATTCCTAGGAATTCTCTTATCAAACCAGCTGTTTTCTTCAGATTTAAAGGGGCTATGTCACGGTATTTTGAGTTATTTTGACCATCGACAAAATTACCTTGAAATTGAAGGAAACCTAAAAATAATACTTTACAAAGATGGAAAAACATCAAAGAGATATTCCAGATAATAATAAACCATAAAGAAACAAGGTTGTTTAAGGATGGAGAAGATTGACACAGATTACAAACAACAAAATTGGAAAATTTAGGCTAGATATTTCAAACCGTTTAGCTGTGACGTAGCTCCTTTAATTTAAACCCCTGTACAGAGGTGTTAACTCTTTGAAGGTTGATTGAGAACTGTTCTGGTTGAATTACTGTACATGTATTTCCTCGAATGATAGCCGTCCCTTGATTAATCGCCTCTCTCGAATAATTGCCCCCACCCAAGACTGTTGGCAAACAAGTATTTCAAGGAGCCCAGAAGAGCAAAAGCCAAAAAGTTAGGAGCCCAACAGGTAATGTTTTGGGAGCTGCTGCAAAAATTTAGGTGCACAAAGGACTTTTTTGGGTGCCCCAGGCTGCTGGGCTCCTGTTAGGCAACAGCCTTGCCCCCACCCGTCGCCATTTTATTTTTTCTCTTGTCCCCTCCCTCTCCGGTTGAAAATTGACATCTTGGGTAATAAGCAAGCTTTCGTTTAATTGTTCATAACTGAATGGTCACAAAAGCACCAGTTTCTTTTACAATTTTTCTATGGTAATGTTCATGTATTTCACTTTTTCTTTTATTGCTTAGTGTAATAAAACAAAATATTTAGGGCATGACCTGTGAGAAATATTTGAAGTAATTGCCTTCCTCGAATAATTGCCTTCCCTCAAATAATCGCCCCCTTTTGATGTGAAAATAGAAATAATCACCCCCAGCTATTATTCGAGGGAATACAGTAAGTGTATAAATACTGTGTACAATGTAAGAAGTTGTCCATTGGACAGCCATGACATACACTCTGTAGGATTTACAGTAGGTGTCTGCCAATGGGTGCATGTACATTGTAGACTGATATGAAGTCTACGTTCACATGTGGCAAAATTAGTTACTTGTCGGGCAGAAAGGAGAACCCTTCTTCAGTATCTGGACATGCATGTTTTACTTCAATTATGATTGTGTTACACATGCAATCATTTGCCCTACAGCAAACAGTTTACAGTATATCACATCTAACTGTAAACTGCAGAGGAAAAAACCAATGAACCATTTTTTTTGCCAAATTTTGCGATTGAGATAATCATACTGTACTTGTAAATAGTACAGTACTAAGTATTATGTTTTTTAAGTGTAATGATGACCATAGAGAGTGTCTATTGTGTGGTTATGCAAAATTTGCCATGTTATTATTTTTAGCATCATTTCTAAAATTATTTCATTTGCTCTTATTGCAGAGGGATGCAGATGTTGACATGGATATTCAAAATTATGTCCAGCCCCAAATTGTAATTGTTGGAGATTTATATGATATGGACCTACTGTACATAGTGACTGAGGGAAGTATAATTTGCCAGCTCCCACAACTGAAGACATTAGATGCTGTCCTGGATTTGCTTGGTATTGTACACCCAATGCAAGACAATGTTGACTTTTCTAGAGCAGGCATTGCTTGAAATTGGGCTGGGGCAGACACTTGTCACTGTTTCCTCCTTTTTCAACAACCTGGCAAATGCCTGAGTCAGTTCGTGCTGAACGCTTAGTTTTTAAGAACAGAAAATACATGTAGTTTTGAAAATTGCACACAAGAAACAAAGTATGATCATTTCCACAGGCAGGAATACTTGATCTGGCGCTCAAGGACAATACGCTTCCACATGTACATGAGCAGAAACTTTTCTTTTGCTTTTGTACAATTTTGATCTTTTTTTTCTGTTCTTAAAAAAATTAATGCCAAATTTGAGTCTTAGCAAATGTCTAAAAAGTTATTTTAGACATTTGCCAAGTCATTTAAAAGGAGATTGCAGTCACAAGTTTCCCTCCTGCCCAATTTCCACGGATGCTTTTTCTCTATAGAAACATCACAGTTATCAAGATTTACTGAAGAGTGTGAGAGGGGAAAATATGTTGCATCAGGAAATACATTGTTATAAAATTTTGCATTTTTTTCATGTATGTATATCAAAAGGTATGTACAAGAACCAAATAAATGAGTGTTTGAAAGCTGCAAGTTGACTTTAGTCTCTTTATTTGCCAATAAGGGAAGAAATTTGCAGACATAGGAAAAGGCATTTAACTTGTGAAATGGCTCAACATGGAGCTGAATTGGCTCTATTTTGAGGGGTCATTTGCAAGAGGGCTAAAATTTGACAGGGCTGTTTTGGCCACTGTAAATTCCAAAACGGCACTCATGTTTTCCATATCGACCCTTCACATGGCCTAATTTGGTCCCAATTTAAGGGTCGATTTAGCCCCTAAAAAAGGTACTGAAACAGCCCCATTTCAGTGAGGCCGAATTGGCCCCTAAGCGGTACCAATCTGGACTCATCCGTTTCGGCCCCATTTTTTGGGCCAAATCAGCTCTTTTAATTTTACAGTGTAGTTATAGATAGTCAATTGAACTACGAATCACACATTAATGAGTTATGTAAGAAACTTTCCAAACTTATAGGACTCTTGAAGCATATTAGCCCGTTTCTTAAGCAACGTCAAAGGGAAACCTATTACAATGGTGTTATAAAACCCATCCTCATGTATGGGAGTATGATATGGGACAGCTGCAATATCGAACATCTTCAAAGTATTTTAAAACTTCAAAAAAAGCGGCACGCATTATACTCGATGCTGAAAGACTTACACCGTCAGTCGTATTATTTAATAATCCAAACTGGCTCCCTTTTATTAAACAATCTCTAAGAGATGCGCACTAGTGTATAAGCGGGTCCTCAATTATATTACGCCTAGTTATTTAAATAGTCTATTAGTTTGAAATTCAGAAATTCATAGTCGAGCCACTAGGCATTCAAACATAAATCTGATGTGCCCTAAGTATAAACGAAAAACAGAAGGAGGTCGTACTTTTACTATTAGAACTTTAAAGGACTGCAATTGCATGAATGCCCATATTAGAAATAATGGCTCGCTAGCAAGTTTTAAGCATAATGTTTTTAAATCCTTTCTAGCTGAACAAAAGACTGCGATGCTCCTTAGACTGTAATTGTATATTTATTATATTTTATCTGAAATGTTCTTGGTAATGGTATATGTTATTGTTATTAGTTGTTGTATTTATATTTTGTAATTGTTTTTTGAGGGCCACGGAGTCCTCAGTGTCTTAGGACTACTGTTAAGAGCAAATCCCCTCAAGAATCAAACAAAAGCAAATTTCTTCGGCGAGGCTTGAAAACTCAATTTCTCTCCCCTTTTGCATATAGCTAGCCCCTAGCAAGAATACAAACAGCCTGTGCTTTTTTCCTCGAAATAGTTTTGTCTTTCTGAGAAAAACAACTTTTTCGATTTACCCTCCAGACTCAGTTTACCGAGTCCCAACTGGGTTGAAAATCGACCATTTTCATTCGATTCGCATGTCGCAACCATCAAGCGCAGAAAAATTGTAATGCAACCAAATTATTGCATAACTTTTCCTTGTCCAAAACCGACAATATCAAGAATATTGGATTAATCTAATAATTTTGCGGTGAATAAAACCAGAGTGTTCTCCAATCTTAACTTCGTCGGTCGGTGCGAAGAATTGTTATTTTGACCATGTGCCATATCACCGAATTTCATAAGATTAAGGATTTTGATTAAGGAAGGGTAGGTCTTTCAAAATATGTAAAGTTTAGTTTGGGCAAATGATTTGGCAGTCGTCAAAAAATTATTCAAAATCGCTTACTCTAGACACAAAATCACGCCAGCAGTGTCGAGTGCGTGACCAAGAGTATATTATCATTGTATCCGCAATCTACATACCAATATCACTTTGGTTCGAAACGTCAGCGTTACAAAGGTATAAATATGATAAACATGCTTACCCCCTTCGATTTGTAACATCCTGAATTTGGCAAACTGTTTCTTTCCCTGTATATTTTCAGCGACGTTTTGGACAAGGCCCACATCAGAATTTGAAGAAAAACAATAACTGCCAAGTGCATATGTATTCATTGTATGTATCACAATCTCTGCTTTTTGT
>JAHPZR010015404.1:12500-20000 GCA_019787425.1 Platygyra sinensis | reverse complement strand
TGCACATTTCACGATTGCATGTACGATCTGTGATTTGCATAAAAAACAGACATAGAATTCCCAAGAGGGCGGGACAACCTTCGCAAGGCACGTTCGCGCTTGGTCCAGGGTTCCCCAATGCTCTTCTCGCCGTCTGTCATGTGCAAAAGAGAAGAGCTCGGGTTGAGAATGTGTGGCAGACGAAGTTCAGTGGATCCAAACAAAAGATAGTTTTAAGTCTTGTTATTTTTGATTTTATTGAAAAACTATCCTATATAGTTTATAGTTATTAGCTATCATGATTTAATGTCAAGACTAAGTGTGGGCTTTATTTTAGCACTCAAAGGCAACGGATCTGTGATACTGAAAACTACTTTTACCTTCAGTATTTGGTATAGGAATGAAAAGGTTTTCTTTTGAATTTTATTACATTATGCGAGTGAACATTAGATGTAGATGTAAAATGGTATTCAAACTAGTTGGAGAAGGATTATAGAGAGCTTTAAACAGATTAATTGCTAGTTGCTTAGAATGCTATTGCTTCAAAGTATCCCAACTGAGGTCACCAAGTAAAGTTGGAGTTCTTACACTTAAGTCAGAGAAAGAGATTTAATGTGCAGCCCTATTTAGCTTTTGGAGATGTCAGAATGACACACACCAATGCAGCCATATACAAGGCTACAATAATCAAAGTGTGTTTGGATGATAACAGGAGATACATAGGTCAAAATTGAGACCTGTAGTACCACTTTGTTCTACTTGCTTTAGCATTGAAGATATCTTTTCGATAACTGATAAGCTCACTGCGTCGTTCCTGTTGTGGTAATGCATAATTTAGTGAGTTTTTCAGAATAAGAGACTCCTGCTGTTACTATTTAACAAATAGATTCGATGTTGCTGTGCATTGTTAAAGTAATGAATCACACATAATGACAAAATATGGTAATAACAAAAAGTGGCACACTGGGAAATAGCCAAGTGTGTCACTGATGTTCTTACCACATTTTGACATCTGTGATCTATTACTGAACAGATGCAAAGCAACATGGAACCTATTTGTTTTATATAATAACGAAACAAACTACTACAGATAAGACCTTTTTATTTCAAAATATTTCAAACCAAAAGTTTTTAGTGTAGGCACAACTAATTAGATGTTCAAGAGTTTCTTCCTGATCGCCACAATAAGTGCACATCAGAGAAGGAACTAAATTCATTTTATCTAGGATTTTAACAGTGTAGAGAAGACAATTTATGATTTTGTATTGAAAGGCTTTCGTTCTGGAGTCAAGAGTGACTTGACCCAGTAATTGATAAATATTTTTCCAGTCTATAATACCAGAAATGCTATATAAGGAATTAAACTTAGATTGGGCAGTGGGATGAATCTGGATTCGTTTGACAAGGGTGGAATAGATTGATTTTGAAGTCATTCTAGTTATACCTTAAACATCATGGTCTGAGACATTTTTGTTTTTTCGGTTACTGACTGAACTTGCTGTTCACATGCCGAACGTAACCAAAATTAACAAAAGAGAGCTTCTTGATTAAAATCTCTTATGCAGAATTAATTAACAAAGTTGTTGAAAGAAGGAATGATTGGTCAAGTTAAGGATACTTCATTTTTTTTGTGGAACTGTCCACTAAAACCTGAAACTACAATGGCAACTCCTTCCTTTTACTTTTATTTGTTTTTCTTTCAAATTCTTGCCAGTTCTGTTAATATAATGTCTTGTTTAATCTTTATATATCTTCGTCCTTTTGTGGCATCTTGGTTTGATGGTTGATGCAAAAAGAAGAAAATCCTCTCAAACTCCAAAACAGTCTTCTACAACCTTTCTGGTGTTTCCATTGGTAGTTCATGAAAAGTTTCATTAAAAATGGCTTCCACCATAACACTTCATAAAAAAGCCTGGTTCTCACTGACCCACCTGCGATGACTTGTGTTGTAGCTAGTCCCTGGTTGAATTCATTTTGATGCTACAATAGCTGCAAAGCAACTGTGGTGCCCCATTTAACTAAAAAACCAGACTGGTTTCACGCTCTTCACAAGGTAACAATCCTTCAATGAACATAGATAGAACACTGGCAATTCAGGGTCCGAAATTAACTTTTTTAGGCTAGTGCCAAATGGGGACTGAATTTTTTTTTTGAGTCCCCATAGACCTTCGCCATATGGAAAAATGTGGACCCCAAATAGTGTGAATACAATTTTTAATCTGCAGCGAAACAAACCAGAGTTTTAGGTTGCCAGATGGAAAATTCTGGTCGCCAATTTATCTTTTAAGCATCAGAACAACGCGAACGCATTTGGGGCCGCAATGGTGATTTTTCCGTTAATGAATAACGTAAAGTACAAACACGCTGATAACTTATACACCTAGCACTGAAAAACCATGCATAAACGTATTGATTGCCAGCCACATATGCAGTTTCTTGCAAGTGCCAAATGTTTCAAGTCAACTTTGTACCTCCTCTTGTCTCTACGTTTTGGAGAAGAAATGTACCTGACTGAAAAACGGTGTTTGGTTCTTTGCTCTATGTTCAGCATCTGGGATATAACTAAAGATTATCGCTATGACCAAATCGGGAAGAATATTGATCATTTTTGTTGTGAGAAACTGCTCGAATGAAATGCACTTTCTAGCCCACTTTCTAGCACTTTGTAGACCACACTGACAACTTAGCAGGGCGAAATGACACTGTGATGGTAGTAATTACCCGCCTGTCAACTGTAACTCTTACTGATAAGAATATTTCGTGCACACTTTTCAGAACCTGGTTTATCCTACCAGCAGTCTGTCACTTGGCAAAACAAAAAGAAAAAAGTCTTCAAATTTGCGGACTAAACACCAAATGAACTCGCAGGTTCATATTATTTTGTTTAAATGCTTGAAAGAAAACTGTTCACTTTGGTCGGGACTTTGGTGTAACTTGTGACCATCTGCGATCTGATAAGATATAACTTATCAGTATCCAGGACCACCCAACGGATTGTTTTGGTAAATTATCTGATCGGAAGGCCTTAAATCCCCTCTGATTTTGTTAACAGAATTGACACCTCGAACAAAAAAGTGGACAAAAAAGCCCTAATAAATTTGACAATACTCAAGTTCTTCTAGAATAACAGACCAGATAATTTTTTTAACACCACCAAAAACTAGCCTACAGAACTTCAAAAGTACTCCAGATAGCCTAAACAGCGTTTAAAAGCATTCGTGAGAAAACGGAAGTTGGGTCCCCCAAGTATTCGGCGTTGTTAGGCAAAATTTCACGCTTACGATTTCACACTTACTTATCGCTTCCTGTCTAGTTTTTTTTTTGGTTGACACAAAAAGCATTTCAAACTTGCGTGGCGACTTTGAATAATGGAGTGTACAAAGTGTAGACGAAAAAACATCAAGTACCATTGCATTGGATGTTAACTCCGATTTGTAATGTATGCTCAATGTCTTGCGCTGCTGAAACGCCAAGTTATTGTGAAGAGAATTATCTTGTTGGCAAATGTGAGGAGTGTCACGGTAATTACCGTAAACGAAAAGGCTCAGGATCTCTCCCTTTGTCGAAACGGGCAGAACAATCTTCTCTGTCCTCCTTCTTGAATGTTAAAAACAAGTCCCCAGTTTTACATGTGGAAAAAGATGCAAGAATAGACAAATCTTGGCCTCACCATGCTTCAAGCCCATTGAGCAGTTCGCCAGAAGAATGTGCTTTGACATTCACTTTAGCACCAGTTTCGGGAAAGAAATTGAGAAAATTATCTGTGGCTACAGCAAATGGCTGGGTAGCAACAAACTTAGCAGCATACATGGCACAGGAGTGGCTTGTGATCAATGAAGACAACGCAGGTCATGTGGTCAGTTTGCATTGTACAGTGTGTAAAACCTATGCCAACAAATTGAGAGGCATGAAAAACTTTTCGGCAGCCTGGGCGTTTTCAGATCTACAAACCTGCACTTGAGCAATGCCGAGGACCACGCTCGAAGCGAGCCACATAAGAGGGCATTAGACCTGCATCTAAAGGAAGAGAAAGGTCAGAGTGCCATAGAAAGAGCAAAGGCCATGGGTTCTTTAAATATGTCCGGGCAACAACTTATTTCATCGGGCATCGCCAACATGCAAGCCAGTGACCATGCTAAAACCAAGACTAAATTTGAAGTTGCCTACTTCATTGCAAAAGAAGAGCTACCCTTGTCAAAATATCCACAATTGTTGAAGCTTGAAGAAAAACATGGAGTGGACATCGGAACAGCATATCGAAATGACATGAGCTGCAATGTTTTCATCAGTCATATCGCTGAAGTATTAGCAAGTGAGTTAAGGGAGAAGTTGTCCAATGTGAATTTTTTCAGCGTCCTGACAGATGGTTCAGAAGATGCATCTATATCAGAGAAAGAAGCCATTTTTGTACGATTTTTGGATCCAAATCCACTTAGATGGGTTCCAATTCAAGTAGTCACCTCATTTTTAAGGTGAGCAGCTTTTACCACTTTTACTCTATTACTTCATTGCCTGCTGTGTGTTGTTTCTTCATAAACAACAACGTAAGGATATTATCCGCAAAAATAAATCTATTAGACGCAAAACAAAACATGATATGTCAGGTATTTTTAATTTCTGTTCTTGCTCAGTGGTACCTAATGCAACCATCATAGGTGTGAACAGTTATTCATTTACCATGATTATTCCCAATTCCTCTAAGGAAACTGTATTTTATTCCGTTGTGGTAATATTGATGCACATTATTGATGTATATGCCTGATGTACGTTTACATCGTCAGGTTGGTGGACTTAAAGTACAGTAATGCGGCGGGCATTGTTAGTGCAATAAAGGGCAGTTTTGAAAGCATCGGCCTAACCGAGGAATCCTTTGAGAGGAAGCTCATTGGTTTTGCTTCTCATGGAGCCATGGTGAACCGTGGAGATAAGGATGGCGTCATAAGTATCCTTCAAAGAAAACTTCCCTGGGTGGTTTACCTTTGGTGTGTGGCACATCGACTGGAGCTAGCCCTCAAAGATGCTTTACAGGGTACCATCTTTGACGACGTAGATGAAGTGTTGTTATGCCTTTACTACTTGTATGAAAATTCGCCAAAGAAGCTTCGACAGCTGCGCGATCTCCACCGGATGTACAGCGAGACCTTTCAATTTGAACAGGGTAGAATCCGACCCAAACGAGCATGTGGTAACGTTTGGTTTCACTTTGCTTTTAAGTCGCATATACATTACTTTAGTTTTGCAATTTTTTTTAACCTAGGCACAGCACACTTCACTTCTAATGTTCTTCCTTCCAGCATCTAGCTATCAATATAGGCCAAGTATTCGCTTATCCATGGCTTCCCTTCTAAGTAAAACATTTCTTTTTGTTTTTGCCTATCCATGGCTTCTTAGGGTAAAACTGATATATATTTTTTCTTTCACCCTTAGGAACCCGCTGGATTGGTCACAAGCTCAGTGCGTTGCAGCTTCTTGTGGACAAGTTTGGTATTTATCTTCAGCATCTCCAAAGCATGTCCGAAGACAAATCTTTTAAAGCAACAGACCGCCAAAAGTTTAAAGGTTGGTTGAAAAAATGGCAGCAAGCAAGGATCCCACTCACGGCTTCTTTTTTTATTGTGCTGCTCAGCCCTGCAAAAGCTTTGTCCCTCGCATTTCAAGAAGATGAAATCGATATTGTGGCTACAGTTTCCCGAATCGAGACAGCCAGAGAAGGAGAAGACAAAAGAAGACGGTGAAGAGGATCTGGAGTTTGCCGATCAATGCATTGTTGAGCTCTACAACCACTTCAAAGAACCTCTTTCAAAAGCTGGCTTAACTGGGTCACTGAGTGATTTACTGGACCAGTGGCATGACCTCCTTAGCTACACCAAGCATTTTCTCGACCCTTCAAGAACACCCTACCTGCGTGTCTGGAGACGGATCTTCAACTCAAGCCGCAAAGCACAGTGGAATATGATCCTGATGTTAGTTGAGCTTCTCTTTACCATGCCAATTGCAAATGCAAAAGTGGAGAGGCTGTTTTCCTTGATGAATCGTATTAAGACTGATTGTCGCGCAACACTTAGCGAGAGCACCCTCAATAACCTCATCACAATCCATATGGAGGGTCCAGAATTTCAGGATTATAATCCTACACCCGCCATACAGGCCTGGCTATCAAGTGCCGCTCGTCGCCCAAATCAGAGGCCCAGGAAGAACTACAAGAGCCGGGATTCTACTACAACGTCAACAGTTTTAATTGAAGAGTTCTCGACAGACGAGAGTGCAAATGAGGAAAAGGCTGACTCAGTTGGAGTAGACGATGGCAGAAACGTGCTTATCAGGGAGCTGGATGAATTAAGTTGAATACTAGTGAAACTGTAAATCTAAATTAATCTCCACAAGTGAAACCAGGATTTTAAAAAACGGCATTTTACATGGTCTTTTGAACAATATTACTTTTGTCTAGTTTAAGTCAAGGTTTTTGATGGTTTGTTGAAATACCGGTTAAATGTTTTGAGTCTCCAATTCACTATAAATTAGAAGTTGTTTATTTGAGGTTGTCCGTGCTACTTTTCTTGGACTACACAGTGAATTCGATAGCGAGACTCGGAGTTCAGTTGGGTTAAACAAGTTGGTTAAACAAGGCCGCTCACAATAGGATAATTAGAAACTTGTACATGTAATATTTATTGACAATTTTTACCATGAAATCATTGACCTTAAAGCACATTTCGATTCGCGCATTTTTTTGTAGCTATTTTATCAGCAGTTCTAAGGTAAAGCTCAGTGTATATCGAAGTTTTGACAGCTTTCTGATCATGATAATTGCTAAAAAACTTCAGTAAAACAGTAATTCCGGTAGATTTCCAGCAAGCCTGAAAAGCAACAAAAGGCATGTTTAACTTCCGGCACACCCTCATTGAAAGGCCCGGCTGCAAAGCTTTGCCCACGAACATGTGTGAATTGTAACCTGTAACCTCGATAATTATTCAGTTTATTCAGGTTATTTTGCTGGCTTGATCTGGGAAATTAGTCTCACCTGATACATTGAAAGATATCCAAAAGTCGAGGAGGCAAATCCTTTCTTCTGGACACAGTTGATTTGAAGCCATTAGCGTTTCTTCAGTTTATTTCCTACATGCTGACCGAGCATGCTGAGCGACGGCAGCGATCATTCACTTGTAGCACAAGCCTATGCAGCCCTATTAGTGTTTGGTAGAAACTTGAAGTGTTTACAACCAAAATCGCATTCAACGTAAGTGGTAAGTTCATATACAATTATGTGCAGGGTAACTATGATAAAATGAGCATTTCTAATAAAATAATATAGCAAGTTTTTATTGTTGTTAACCCAGGCAAGTCTGTCGAAGTGAAAATCAAACATATTTAAGTGATACTTTTAGCGATTAAAACTTTTATCCTCTTTAACAACACATTTTTGTGCACATGAGGCGATACACCGGTAAGCCCTTCTGATTGGTTCGTTATTTTTTGCTCTCAGATACGCTGTCTAGCTTTGTCTGATCCTATCTACTCGAT
>JAHPZR010015404.1:0-7500 GCA_019787425.1 Platygyra sinensis | reverse complement strand
CATGCGAACCCCCACAGTCAAATCGATAAGCCGACGTAAAAAGGCTCTACCTGGCCTAATAACAGAACACGCAAAATTTAAAAGGCCAACAAGCGATTGAATTTCCTTTAGGGTAACTTTTTTACGACGACTAAATTCTGAAATGAGGGAAACACATTTCTCAATTTTTTCCATGGGCAAGCGAGCCTCCAACAGAATTGAATCTAGTTCGATACCTGCAAAAGACAGAGAAGTAGCGGGACCACAGGTCTTCTCTGGCGCAATGGGAATACCAACGTATGAACAAAGTGACAAAAATAAATCTAACTGCTGTTGACAGAGTTGCTCTGAAGGAGCAACTAAAAGGAAGTCATCAAGAAGGTGCAAAATATAATCAATTTTTAACTTATTATGAGCAACCCACTCCACTGCAGTGCTAAAAGTTTCAAATGTTAAACAAGATGATGAACAGCCCATAGGCATGCAACGGTCATAATAGTACAGCCCCCTCCACTGCATACCGAGGAGACCATAATCATCAGGGTGAATAGGAATAATACGGAAAGCATTTTTGATATCCGTCTTAGCCAAAAAGCAACCAGGGCCTGCCCTTTTTATGAGCTCGATGGCCCCATCAATTGTGGCGTAATGAACACTGGTATGCTCAGGGGGTATGCCGTCATTAACAGATGCTCCCTTAGGAAAAGAGAGATGGTGAATTAGGCGAAATTCACCAGGCACTTTCTTGGGCACAACACCCAAGGGGGAAATCCAAAATGGGGACACTGGTGGAGACTGAAAAGGCCCTGCTAGCCGTTGGGCTTCAAGCTCTTTTTTGAGTTTAGAATCAACTGCCGAAGGATTATCTAAAGCAGACAACAAATTTTTAGCGTTGCGCGACTGGCGCACACCTTGAAAATGAATAGGAAAGCCGTTTGTAAACCCAGATATAAGAAACTCAACAGTGGAATGGGTATACCCATCAAGTAAAAAACTTAATCTTTCAACTCTTACGGGTGTTGGCAGGGTGCGAGGACTGGGACTTGGCAGTTGAGGGATGACCACTGGATTGCTTGCTTTGGCCACGAAAATTACAGTTGGAAACAGGGTGTGACCCCTCACACTTATAACACTGGTGTTTGTAGGCACAGCCTGGGGCACATTTGCGCCCCTTATGGAAGCGAAAGCAGTAGCCTTTAGGGGTGGTATCAACCTTACCAGGAACCCGCCCCTGAGGCGTGGGTTGAAATAGTCTGGGCTGGGTTACCTGGTTAGACTTGAGCCACAGCTCATCGTGTATCCGATCCCAGGGGAGGGCTGAACGATGGGCCTGCCTTAAAAATCGAAAATTCTCATCGTAATATTTCCAGTTATGACCCCTAACTGCCAAATCCTGAACAGTATCACAGTACTTCATGAGGGCGGGGGCCTCATGAGGGAACCGCCTGGTGTAGATACCCACAAATATGTGGAAACAATTGAGCCAAGATTCGATGGATGTTATTTTCTTGGCCTTAGTTATGGGCTCAATGCAGAGAGAGGGAAGTGGGCCACTCTCAGGATTCTGCACAGCTAACTGATATCGGTTTGCATAAACCGGGTTGGCAAGGAGAGAGCCAAAGTCAATGTACTCGTCCTTCCAGATTTTGTCGCGTAGCTTATCGGTGACACGAGCATCAACAGGTAATGCTACTGATTGAAAGCACTGACCTGGCACTTGTGGCGGGCCATCTGATGTAGAGGGGATCAAGCCCATCACGGCAGCAGAAGCAGTTGCCAAACTTCCTTGAACAACAGACGTAGCAATGGCATCAGAAGCAGCAGTAGATGAGGCAGACTGGGTGGCTGCGGTAGTCACGGGAACCTCCTGGAGGGCTGACGGTACTGGGGGAGGGAGACTTGTGGGATTCTCCGCTGGTGATAAACGGCGGGAGACCTCATCCGCCACCCGGGTTATCAGCGTCTCCATAATCTGAGGTGACAGCAGGGCATCACGTTGGGATAGTTGTTCGGGTTGTGGCAGTCTGGGAGGGTCCTGAAAAGTGACTGGGGTGGCTGAAGCTTGCCCGGGTACTGGGGCTGGACTCCTCCTACTTGTCCTGGCAGATAAGCCACGGGTGGCCACGCTGCTGGCACGGACACTAGCCCGAGGGCTGGCGCGTTGCGGGGCCCCAGCTGGGGCCCGGGAAGTGCGGCTACGGGACTTGACTTTAGGCATCTTAAAAATCTGCAGAAAAAGGGGAGAAAACTTGGCAGGAACAGGAAACAGTGCTGACTTAAGCTGACGCATGGTCAAGCAGAGTATAAATGAATGTAACCTGGCAGGCCCAACCATGTCAAGACAAATAGTCGACGAGTTGGCTGGCCTATTAACGCCAGTAAATGAAAAGGAAACGAAAAGGTGCCCGCATAACTACATATGACAAGCAACACAATTAGAAACAAATAACAGGGAGAAACCCCAAAGAAAAAACAGTGCTGGGGATAACTACATATCCAGCCAGAACTGACCAGGCAGCATAACTACATATGCCAAGCTGTCAAATAACCTAGTCACAACTACATGTGACTAGAAATAAACTGTATGAAAATTAGGCCAAACAGCCTGTCAAATTAAAAAGCTTGCATAACTACATATGCTAAGCAAACTAATAACCGCAGAGCAAAATTGAATGCCCAAGGTAAGCCAAAATAACAACCAAAGGGGGTAAGACAAGGGAATTGTCAAAAAACAAGCCACAAAGGGGGGGGGGGGGTTTATGACAAGGGAGCCCCCCCAAAAAACAAACAAATGTGTGGGCGGGTTACGAAGCCAAACTCAAGCGTCCCCGAGCAGACCCACAGCCTTTAAAATGGCGCCACGATAACTCCGGTAAAGCAAATATTGCCCAGTTGGATTAACGTGAACGCCATCCCTCAGGTAAAGGTCCTTATGGGGACTATTGAATTCAGCATGGGACCAACAAAAAACAGTTGGAAAGTCTTCCAAAACAATGCTAACATAATGATTTAAAAGTGTAGCGTGGTCCAGGAATGCCATAGCATGCGGCACGGAAATGCCACGTGGGATGACACCACAAACCCCGATAACGCGGACAGAATAATTCCTTCGAAGCAAACGCACAAACTCCTCTATTTGAGAGCCTACGGTCTGGGGAAGGGCATGGGAAAGGTCGTTTGTACCTATTTCCAAGATAACAATATCTGGAGCAAGGTCCCTGACCACGTGAAGGTCATTTTCTTCGAGCGTTTGCACAGTGCGACCGCCAACGCCATGTAAGTGAACCGACGCTGTACCACGAAGGTTAAAGTCGCCAGCCGCCCGGGGATCAAAACCCAACTCCAAATCGCGCTTGAGGCGCCTTACAAACGAATGGCCTAAAATAAGCGCGTTCGGTACGACCTTAGCCATAAATAAAGCTTACCTTTACGTTGAAACGAGCGTGTCATCTAGCGAAGCGAGAATGAATGAAGAAAACAGAGATAGGTACATCATTATTTTGAAAATATACATATTCGTGCACAAAGTTTCATTATGCTTGTAATTAATCGTAGGATACCTAAACTTCATTACTTATGTATTGTACTGATTGCTTTGCAACTGGAAGCTTTAAAATATTGTCATTCTTTTAGAGCCATCATATCTGTGCAACTGTTAGAACAATTCTGTAAGCTGTTACACAGGATTTGGTTAGACATCACATGTTGGTCGTCATAACAAATTGTTAAAACCCTTTGAAGGCCATCAACTATGTGTTAGTTTTTATCTGTTTAATCAGGATAAGCATCAAAGTATGTTTTCCATGGCTACAAATTTGTGAAAAATAATATTTATTTGGCTACATAAAATCGTAACGGAAGATACACAGAGCATTCACAACTAACACTAGAGATGTAACAAGGGAACCCAGTAGAAGCTGAAAGCCTCTTAGCACTGGACACCTCAAGACCTTTCGAGATGTTCGAAAGTTAAAAGAATTATTTCAATTATATGTACCTCTTTTTCACTTTCTGATTCACTCAGCTGTTCAACCTAAAAAGAAACATTTAATTTTGAATTTGAAGTGTCAGGGGGTGGTTCTGATATACTTGGGGTGGTGTTAATTATCAAATTTGTAAAGGATTCTAGAGGCATGTAAGTATTGCTAGGGCAGACTAAGAGTAAAATTGAAATAAGCCTAGTTTAATTTGAGAATGTATAACTTTTTATGTGTTGACTGTTTTTTTTACCTCAGTTGCAGGATCAAAAGTCTCATCAGAATCAATAGTTTCATCTGAGTCATATGTCTCTTCAGTACTGTATATGTCTTGACTCAAGGACTCATTTTGGTGTTCTCGCAAATGACGGATTTGTTCTTTTACCCATGAATCATAATCAAATGATTCATCATGACTGAAATCCTGTTAATTTAATGGAATATGTGTAATGTTTTATGGCTTTTGAAATACTTGTACCAAGCATGTAAGTGTACATACCAAAAAAATTGGAATGTTCTAATATGAAACCCAAATGAGTGAGTGTTTAAATTTAACAGGCACTCTTTGCTTCACTTAGGATTCCCTGTCCTCAGATTTTCTTCATATTTCACTTAGGGTAAATTACACACACTTTAGTTGCACATCTTACAGGCCTTTAAACAGGGCTCAAGACTATCTTGACTGATGGCTGATAACAGGTTTGGTTTCATTAACTAAATTGATTTTTAGTAGCCATATTTTAGTCAGTCAGTCTTAAAAATAATTGTTTTGTACCATTCAGATCTTTCACTGCATGGCTTAATGTTAAATCAAGGTGATTATAATAATGCCATAAGTTTACATTTTTTAGATTTATTACACAATAATTTAGGTTTCATGGTTTCCTTTCTCCAAAATATGCTAGTCAAAGTGGCTAGAAAATTAGAAAATCTTTTAACCCAATCCAAATTTTTAGTGGAGTACTTTGCCTAGCTAGCTGGTTGCTGTTAGTCTTGAGCCTTGCTTTAAGCTAAGATTAATTACTACTACAGTAATGACCTCCAATGAAATCCCTGTCTCTGACTTTTCATTTGTGGAACTTGTGTGCACCCTTGTTGAACAAGGAGCTTGATGAATACTTTCACCCTGCATAAAATTTGACACAAATCACAAATTATTCCTGATTATGCATGTGAAGAATAATTTTAACCAGAATAAAATAATATTTATTGCAGTTAGACTTAAGATAATTATGATTTCTTAGTGTCGTTAACACTAATCTAGAATAAGATTGGGTCAAGCTTTTATTTCACTTTAAAATTCATGCTAATACAAGATTTTCTTAAGGGGGCAATACACCTGAATGCTTTGTTTTAGCCACTTTTCTGCCTTTTTATTATCTTCTCAAGATTTCATGCAATCCAAAATAGCCATCATAGTTTGTAGCACATAACCCCATAAATATCTCAGAATTTTGAGGTGACTTTTAGAGTGTTTGTGAAGAAGAAAAGAGGAGAGGGAAGACTGATTTTAAAGGAAGGTGAGGAAAATGAAGATTTTGAGTTGTTAAAAATTAAATTTGGAGTTTACAAATTAATGGACGAACACCAAACAGTCCTCCCTCAACTTGACGTGCACTTCTGATTTCATTAACATCCAGGTATATTGCCCCCTTAATTGTACTTCAAATAACTGAGCCCTGATATTTTGAATTTGTTCATTTTGATAATTTTTTTGACTCTCATGCAAATGACTTCCTAGCCTGAAATAAGGGTTTAATATTAGACAGGAATTTCCCTTCCATCTTATAAACAAAGGGTTCCCACTGGCCTTGTAACACAAGTCTAAGTCTGACCATGACAATTTCTTCAGTGAACTGAAAATATATTTTTTTTCCACATAAAAAGAATGTTCTACAAATAGTTTACATGCCAGTTAGGAAGATGTAAACATACCACAGGTGAACTTTTGTTGTGTGAGGGTAGAGGAATTGGAATCAAGTCTCCAGATTTCTAAATCCAAGTGAAAAGTTGGACAGTCAGTCAGGTGAACAGACAGTCAGGCAGGCATAGAAAAGAGGAGAGAAAGAGAAAGAGAGAGAAAGAATAAGAGAGAGGAAGAGAAAGAAGAGAAAGAAAATTCTATGTAAAACATGTGGCAGAGTAGATCACCCCCTTCCTCAAAAAGATAAATCAGCCAACCATGTGAAAGTCAATATAATAACATATGATACTAACTAAATCTTCCAAAAAATCCCACAATTCTTTTCTGCTCTGGAAGTCATCTGGCAAAAGATCTTGCAAGTCTGCTCTTTGTAAGTTATTGAATGTTTTACCATCAATTTTGTTTCCTGTTGGGAGTTAATAAAAACAACATTTATGACAGGAGAATAGTTTCATGAATTCCTTTCCTTGTACGCATCTGGGAATTTTTGTCTTTACTAATATAACCATCATCATCCGGGCTAAATTTACTCCTTGTGGAGGAACCCCTCAATGGATTGATCCCACTGGTGTTCATCCTTATTACCAAATGTAAGCCATAAAAAGGGCCTGGCTAGCCTTTTGTACATTATGCTTTTGTTTCCCTACTAAAATGCTCCACCTTAATGCCAAATTTTTCCCACTAAAATGCTCGGACGTCCCCCATAAGTCAATGAAATGCTTCGTTAATGCTCCTTATATTGAGGCTTTTTTAATTGTAATTCTAAGTTTAACAATTCAAAAGGGCGCTAACACTAGCGTTAAGGTATAAATGGTATGATAAGAATGTAAACAAGTTAATGGTTTATACGGCTACCTTTGACCCTTGAAACTGAAAACTGCCAAATTCTCCTTAGTCTCCACTCGACGCTATTAGCTGACAATTTAAGAATGCCACTGAACTGATCAAATAATGTTCAATGGTTTTGCCTCACTGAAATGCTCAGAATATGCTACCATATTGTACAAAAGCCTGGGCCTGGCCCACCACTGTTGTATCTAAGGGGCAGACCAGTGAGTGTTTTTGTTTTAGATTGGGTGGGGTTTAGGTAACTACCGGAAAAAATGGAGAAGAAGGAAGAAACGCCAAAAATGTCATACAAAAAAGTCATGCGTCCTTCAAATGAAACGCCCCCTCAAAACTGAACGCATGGTCTCTAAAAACGTTTCCCCCTACCCCTACCCCCACACAAACCACACGCCCACCCCAGCCTACATCTAACAATGGTGGTAGAAGCCAGTCGGACAAGCACCATTGACCAGACGCGGGAAATCATAAGTTGTTTAGTTCTTTACTCTTTTTTAATACGTGTTACAGATATAAATGATATGACCAACTTTTATCAAGATTACGGATGTTATCTAGTTCTATTAGGCGAAATATTAAAATTTTTATCGTGTAAAGGAGGCACCGAATTTAAACTTTGACAACATGCAATGCGCACCGATGACGCAAGGTTTCGCAGAAAAAAAAAGAGTTACGTTTAGCGTGTAAAGGAGTATAGAACTTTACAAACCTGACCTTTCATAATATCACATAGTTTTGGCACTATACCATTCAGGTTCAACCAGTCGACGAGAT
>JAHPZR010015402.1:5000-13427 GCA_019787425.1 Platygyra sinensis | reverse complement strand
AAGCGACAAAAGGTCGAAAGACCGAAAAATAAACGGCAAATCTACAAATGGCACGAACCGTAGGAGTCGTGTTTGGCCTGTCTATTTTATTTACCATCATAGACGCGGCAGCAATTGAAAAATTAGGCTCTTCCCGAAACCAGTCGGTAGAATTCCGAAAACATCGCGCTTCTATCCCACAGTTTCCAGTCATAGCTTCTGCTCACGTTTCAAACCAGAGATATAACGAAAATGTTGCAAAGAATTGATCAAAGCTGCTTCAAATTCGTCGTCAGTGAACTGCACGCGGAAGCCGTTGTTGACAGTCTCGGCAAGAATTATGCTAATTTACAAACAGTCGTGAAGATCCGTCAATTACTTATCTCAGAGCTGTCAACAGTCATCGATTCAACCAATCAGATCTTGATACCAGGAGCTGGTATCATGGAACGGCGGCATCAATGGAATGTCTACAGGCTCCCCTGCGGACTCCCTCCTCACCAGACCGCTCCCGGCTCGTCCCGCTCGCCCTAGATTACACTCGGTTATCTCGCCCTAAACCCAACCGAACCGGGAGCCTGTTCGCAGGCTACCTTCGAAGTTTCTAAGCCATTTTTACGGGCCAAAGAGAAATCACAGGTCGGTTAAATTCGCAAGCAAGCGTTCCGTGTGTGTGTATCGTGGTTTTCCAAGCAGATGATTACTTTGAATTGTGATAGAATCGAGCCCGCCGCGAAGAAAAAAAGACAAAGAACGCCTGATCGCAGGTTTTAACTATGGGAAGACTATAGGAAGAAGAAAACTTCAGCTCAAATGTAAGTTTTGCTTTGTATTTCAGCGTTCCTTTGCTGATGAATTTTCCGTTTCATGCGCTTTTTTTCGGCACGAGCAGCGTGTTAGCTTAAGGCTTTCTCTTTCTGTGTTGTCAGATATAATCATTTCATGGAACGAGCAGATTTGTACCAAAAAAGTAATGTCACGTAGAAACATTTCAATCACCGACCTAGCCGATTTGTAAAACATCCAACCTCCCTCTCTAGCCACTTTTCATTGAGTTTAGTTAGTTATCGATTGGTGCAAGTCGAGATTGTTTCCCTTGGCCTAACACCGCTAACCCTAACGTGTCCTGACCTTAACTCTAGCCCGAACCGAGGCACTAGCGCTAACTCTAAACGCTAGCCCTAATCCTAAGCAATAACCCTAATTCTGAGCGCTAGCCCTAAGCAATAACCCTAGGCCTAAACGTTAACTCTAAGCTCGACCCATACCCCCGACCCAAACGCCAACCCTAACCTTGTTCCGTAAAGCCTAACCTTCAACGCTAACCCTAGTTCGAGCGGTAACCCTAACCCTAAATCTAATAAAACTGGCAACTCTTAACCCTAGGAGTTAAAGTCAGCATTTGAAAAAACTTAAAAGAAAAAACGACGCTAATAGTATTGTGCAACAAAGCAGTTCCAAAAAGACGCGCGCGGACTGTGACAAGCAAGTGTTTTTGCATACTTTATTTCTGGAATACGCAACGAAACGAGGGGAAATAAGTGCAAGGCAGTTTTCTACAGGTATAAACAAATTGGCATGCGAAGTTTGGAGCTGTTTTGGCCATTTTCGATTTTAGCAAAAAATCAAGGGGACGTTCTTGCCCACGGCCTTTCATTTGTACTTTGCATGTATTTTACTAAATTCGTATCTTACATATCATTATTATTGCAACTTATAGGCAGTTAGCTTTATGAATAAATGTTTGATTTTTAGTTTGTTTTTAAATTATTATCATTCTTATATTATCATTATCATCATTGTTGTACTGTTATTGTTAGTTGTGTCATTGTTGTTGTAGCCACGAGAGTTAAATTTTTTCGTTTTTTGAGCCACCTTTTTCTGTTTGTTTGGTTTTTATTGTTATAGGTTAATTTTGCCTACATTTTTTGTGGCAGTTTTTTATATGTAGATTAGTTTTTTCTCGTCGTGTTACATAATCGTCTACTGTTTATTACGTAACTTCGTTAAGTCTATTCTTTTCGTTCAAAATTCCGTTTTTATAGCCTTGTAGTTTTTTCGTTGTATTCAGTCGTTGTCAGTTCCTGAGTGCCGTACAGATCTTGTAAGTAATCTCGATTGTTTTCCTTATTTTGCTGTTTTCCGTATTGTTGTATTTCAGTTTTCTTTAAGTCAGTTTTAAGTTCGTATTATAATTTCCTGGATTTGTTTATTTGCTTTAAGTGAATCGTTAGATTAAAAGACGACATTTCAATAGTACTGGAGTGTTTATTACAGTTATTATTATTATTATGTTATTATTACTATTATTATTACCGGTATTATTTTTATTATCATCATTTCCGACAATGATGAGTGACTGTGAAACACAACATTGTTCCCAAGAAATTCTCCAAAGCCCGGGGAATGAGGTTGTATGAAACATGGTGCAGTGGAACTGAACAACCAGACTGAATGACACTGTTAGTGTTGTGAAACTGATTGCCAGCTAGTAGTGTCTGAGATCAGCAAAGAAAATGTTCCACATGCTTGAAGTTGGCAGAGAGCAACAAGTTTGTACTCAAAAAATGAAGCTGCTGCCTCAGACCAGTCTTAAAGCCAGCTTTATCACTACTTGTCAAGAGTTCCTGACTTGTGTATGTGGGAGGACTCCCTGATGGGGAATGGCCCTTTCAAAAGCCTAACCAGTACCTTTCTCCAGCTTCAGGTATAACTATTAAAGGGTAAGGGAATTCGGAAGAGTTGAGGTGCATGGAAGGGTAGGGAAATCTGTCGTTTAGGGACTTCCCTTCATCTGGTTCTAAAATGTTGTTGATAATCTCTTATCTACTCTCCCAAGAAAAAAATGAGGGAATCCTTTGTACCTTGTGATACCTTTGTACCTTGTGATACTTTTAGGGAAATTCTCAAAAAGGAAAAGAAAATAAATATCCATTAATAATTGCTGATCTCAGACACTGCTCACTGGGAAAATATATTTGTTCAAGGAAAAAATGAACAGATAAAAACATTCCACAAACTATTTTTCCAGAAGAACTCCTACATTTTTTAACTCATGTAGGTCAACAAAATTTGTTTTCACTCTTTCACACAGACAGAAACACCACAGAAATGAGAATATTGTTACTGCATGTGTCTGAGCTGCATATTTATTTTATATGTTAACACTTCCCATAAACTTTTCAAATTATATTCTTATCATTACAACAATAAACCAAATGTATTTTGAAGTGAGGAAGTGAGGAGTAAATAATATAAAAATAATTCAACCTGGTGTAGTTTAAAAACTTTCCATTTGATATTTAGCGTATGCAAATCTCTTACAGAGTACAACTTTTTGTTAGATTGCACTTTGTGCACCTACAGTGTATCAATGTCAAGCCTGCAGAGGTGTGGGGGGGGGGGGGGGGGTGTGGGAGGGTGGGGAATTTCAGTTACCGGTATATTTGACCTCACATTTTTGCCCTGGGTAGGGAATTATACAGCAATTTTCTGGAAAATGTCAAATCTCCGCCCTCCCCCCCCCCCCCCCCATCACTGTCAAGGAAGAAATGATTATCACGCAAGAGTGGCTTCATATCTTTATTGCAATGATTTCCATTATCAGTAGAGAAATCACATTTGGACAGGTCCACTGATACTCTTAAAATGTATGTTAAAGATGAGAAAAGCAGGTTGCATCAACCAAATCATTAGCATTGCATGCCAGTGTGAGGGTGTATATGCCAGCATATAACCACCTAAGAGAGACAAACAAAAACATTTACAAGTTATGTTATCAGCTCAATGACTCCATCAGTCACAAAAGACCAACAGCCAGATCTTTATCAGTTTTTTTATCCATCTGTCCTGTTATTGATCATTAATTTTGTCAGAATGTTGTCAAAGTAGCTGTGGATCAACAAATGATGACAAAATTGAATGTCAATAACTGGACACGTGAAAAACTAATGTCAATTGTTTTTTTGACAATAACAAATTGTCTGCTCTCCCTTGTTGATACCCTGCTTAAAATCAATGCTATAATTCATGTATTTGTCTGCTTATTGACAATGAAAATTAGCCATAATGAGGGCATGAGAATTTCTGCAGTTATTTTAAAAAGAATAATTTTGGTAAGAAAAAACGTATTTTTGTTAATAATACACATGAAAGAGTTACTCGATTCTGATTGGCTGAGAGCAGTGCAGTTCAAGTGTCACACCAGTGCAAAAAGTGTAACATCGGTGCAAAAAGTGTAACACCAGTGCAAATTACACATCGTAATTCTGGATTGTGATTTGCAGAAAACAATGAGAAATTTTGTAGGCCAATGATATCATATAAAGCAATGACGAAAATTTTGTACGAAAACTTTGAAAAAAGTTTTCTCGAATGCGAAATAAACGGCTACAAGAAATATCTTCCGGCACTTTTTCAGCGCGAATTTTTTCATGTTTGTATTATTAATAAGTATATAATCATACGGTTTTTTCTCGTTCAATTTGGAATTAATTTGCACTTGTGAGTTTTTCAAAAAGCTGAAATTGCACTCGCCGAAGCGGCTCGTGCAATTTCAACTTTTTGAAAAACTCACTCGTGCAAATTAATTCCAAATTGAATTCGAAACCGTATGATTACCTATACTAATAAGGGTTTCAGAGGAAAAGTCCAGTGTAAAAATGTTATCTTGATAGAAAAAATACTTGTAGTTTTACAAGAGAAATTCAGAAAAAAAGGGATTAAGAGAAATTAAGTGCTTCTCTAACTATTTCTCTTGTGGGTATTTCCTTAATATATACCAACAACAGTTAACAAGACATGATGCATAAGTTTTACCTCTTATATAAATTTTTCAAGCCAGTTTGTTTTCACTTTAAAAAGAATATTGCAAGCACACCACCCACCCCCAGTCAGTCCCTATTCCTTCCCTACAACAGCACAGATTCCAGGATTCCATATCATCCCCCCACATAATTTACCATAATACTCCCATACTACAATACAATCTTTTTTTTCATTTTGCAAATATCTGCATCAGTTCAAAAGATAAAATGTATTCAAGTTTGAAAAACGTGTAAAATATGCAAATAATCTGACTGATGATGTCATATACTCAACCCAATATTATATCAAGTTGAAACCATGCAGCAGAGATCATTGAAACCTGGTAGGCTTATAGCTCTATAGGCAATAATTGTATCACTATCTATTTGCAGGTACTCACTAGGGTGCACTAACACTTCTAACATGACTGAGTTGGGACATTATCTATTTTTTGCTGATGTTTTTTCCCTCCCCTGTTTTTGGTTAATCAATAATACTAAAGCTCATGTTCTTTGGTGCTTCAGAAATTGATAATGATCCTACATACTGTACATATAAACAATGGCAAATTGTCGGCAAGGACTTGTTACAATTTACATCAGATTAAGACCCTACACTGTATGCAAAAATGACTGCCTTTCTTAAATTCTTATTTTAAATAGTCTCACTAACCTCACTTTTGTGACACAAAATTATTGTAAAGAATTTGTTATCTGAACGAAGTTAGTGACGCTATTTTGAATATGAACAAAAGAATAATCGAAAGGAAGCCATTTTTGCATTAGGTCTATAACAAGTCTGCATGATAAACAAATGTCTCAATCATATGGCACATGCACACATATATGTCATCTTTATTTATTAAGCAGAGATCTATCCACCCATTTTAATTTCATTGTTACTTGATAAGATGGAAAGTGGATGTCATTTAAGCCTTCGGCCTCATCAACTATCACCTACCTCATAGAAATCTCGAGCTCATAATCTAATTGTTAAATAGAAGATTGAGGTGTTGAAAAACAAATCTTTGGAAGAACAAAAAAAAAACTGTACAAACAATCACCAGTTCTGTGTTCCCACAAAATCTGTTATTGAGTTAATTTGGTATAGAACATTACCCTATTTAATTTATGACCAGACCAAAACTTTAATACCCTATTTATGTGAATATGACTGTTGCAGCTGACACAGCTACCCTAAACTTACGGTAAGTTTCGAAGGCCTTTAAATTATGGCCTTATCAATAATGATGAAAAAGTAGCTTCTTCTAGGTAACATACCCAATTCAAGACTAGAGTACAAAACCTATACCCTATTTAAGACCAAAAGGGCCGAATCCATACCCTATTTATGACCAAAATGGCTGAAAACCCGAACCCTTTGGGCCAGAAAATACCTATTTCTACAATAACAGCACAAATTCTTGTGCGCTCATTGGCTAATTTTTATCATCAACAAGCCGACAGACACATGAATTTATAATTTATGCGATGTGGCAACGAGCGAGAGTGGACAATTTGCCAGTAGAAAAACTAAATTGACATCAGTTTTTCATGCATCTGTCCTATTACCCCCTGCCCTGTCCCCAAAGGTGAAGACAGCAACCACACAAGCATGCGCGGCCAGGTTCTTGGCAAAAATCTGAACGAACGAAACGATGAGGAAACGCGAGGAGAAGCAATGGCACATGACTAGGAAGGAACCAGAGGGAGAGGGGGGGATTAATTATTGAATACCTGGAAGGATTTCTTCCATTATAGACAATGAATTTCATCGTAGCATCGTCAATTGAAAGTAGTCTGCAGATCCACTTGGCTATGGCCTCGTGGATCCACAGCTACTTTGACAATGTTATGACGAAATTCATGATCAATAACAAGACAGACACATGAAAAACTGACATCAATTTGTTAAATAGCTCATATAAGGGAGTGCCCCCCTTCAGGGGTCACAGTGGGTGGGTAAGGATATTGCTATTCCATTGAGGTAAAGGTAAAGTCTGCATACAAGCCAAGTGGCCCATCAGGCCGGAACTTATCCCAGTTTCCTTAGCATGAAGCGACTGAGAGTATTTCTCCTGACTCCCCCCTGGATGGGATGCTAGTCCATCGCAGGGTTACCCCCCAGCATTGAATTCGCCGGTACCCATTTATACACCTGAGTGGAGAGGGGCACTGTGAGAGTTAAGTGTCTTGCCCAAGAACACAACACAATGTCCCCAGCCAGGGCTCGAACCCGGACCGCTCGATCCGGAGACGAGCGCACTAACCATGAGGCCACCGCGCCTCCCCTAAACAAGTGCCCAAAGAGGTCGATCCCCAGGCCAGCATTGCAGTCAAGACAATACAGAGGAATTAACAATTAACCACTTGATGACTGAAGGAGAGTTATAAGAAGCGACTGGTCGAAGAATTGGTCGTCGCCCATAGATCTACTCGTTGACTGCTTCACCCCTTTGTTGATCTTTTCGGAGAAATCTGATATCCCCCAAAACTTATTTACAATCAATTTTCTAACTCGCAACATCGATTATTTCTTACAGAGAAACAGTATATTTTCAACAAGAGATATGGAAATAGGATACTAACCTTGAGTATATGATTCATCTTGTTATTTCCACCACACGCACGTGGATACTGAGCTTCAACTGTGTGTTCACTGACAACGACTTTCAGAACTAAACGGCTTCTGTTAAATATGTTCCCGTTGTTCACAGTGAAAACTATGGCCAGCAATACTTCATCCAGATTATTGTTAACAGTATAGGCTATTTCACTTAGTGGCCCGATTTATACTAGAGACGGATCATCCGTCTAGGACAAGCTTGGGCAAACAACGGTAGCTCGTCTGATAATCCGTCTGTGTATAAATACGGGCAAGCAGACGGATCATCCGTCCAGACGAGCTATCGCGATAATCCGTCTTGTCAGACGAATCATCGTGGATAACTCGTCAAGACGGATGATCCGTCGCTGTGTATAAATGCGAGAAGAAGACGAACTATCCACGAAAACTACACCTTCGTTACAAGAAGCCAGCGGCTGTTTTTAATAACTATAAACACGGAATGATTCAATCGACACACCGATAGTTCGTCTCATAGTCCTTACCATATTTATACTAGACGGATGATCCTTCTCGACGGATGATCCGTCTCCAGTATAAATCGGGCCATTGTTATCACTAAATCGCGAACAACAAGAACCAAAAGTCGGAACAACTTCAGTTTTGCCAATGTGTAAAATCCGCCATTCGATGACAGAAGGCTATCCGTTATTTTCCTTCAAAACGATAATAAACTTTTCTCTCTTGCCGAAAGTTTTGCTTAAAAAGTCGAAGAAATATGCCTGCCACATATTTCTAGCCTCAGTTAGAAAGGAAACGAACCTGATGGTTTGTAAATAGAAGAAAATCTTGGCAAATCCAAACGCCATTTTTTCGCTTTGTGAAACGAGCTGCGAGGCCTAGTTTAAACCGGATGTGACGTCACTTTTTGTGTGATGATCCAGATACGAAAATTTCAGGAGTCTTCTGCCCCGCCCCTGATTGCAAGCTATCTACAGTCGCAAGACTTTATTGTACTACCCCGCATAAAACCGCTAACCCGCTGTTACGAGACAAATCCTCAAGGACGTAAGCAAT
>JAHPZR010015401.1:10000-12530 GCA_019787425.1 Platygyra sinensis | reverse complement strand
CCAATATCATAGGTGATTTTTAATTATGATATCTCAGCAAATCCTTAAAATCATCAAACAAGAAATTTTCTTGAATTAATGCAATTTATATATCAATATTCACAGTTAATTCTAGCCCCAACACGTATGATTGCCTCCTCTAGTATTATAATTGAATTATTCTTAACTAATAATCCCTGTAACTTTCCCATCATGTCGTGGGTGTTCTCACTTGCCTATGATTATGTTATGCTTGTGTTATGCTTATGCGCTAATGAGAACCAGCCTTAATAAACCATATTGCCTCATTTCATACCGTGAGGGACTTGTCCGCATATCCATACATTTCTTTGTAATTTTTTTTACGTTTTTAAATGCCTGTATCTCAGTCAAAAATAGCTTGATTAACACCAAACTTGGGTATTTTGTGAATCTCGGTGTGCTCTCTCTGACTATGGGGATCAATAGCTGCTAATCCCATAATTTACAGACTCTTACCTAGTCCCTCACGGTATGAAATCAGGCAATGCCCAGTAACCACAGCCATGTATAAGATCAGATTTCAAGACATAAATAGTTACTGCCTTTGGAGGACGAAAACGACACCGAAAACAACAAAATTTCAATTCATTTACTATAGCGGATAGTTAACATTAGAGAAAATGCTGGAAAATAAAAGCGAAAAGACATATTTAAACAACAATATTTCCGAAAATTTCTTCGTCTGCGACAATTAAATAATACAGCGTAGTGAAAGAAAGATAAAAGTTGTCAATAAAAAAGACGACAAAAATAGCCAATTATTTTGCGATAAATCGTATTTTAACTGTGCTAAATTAGTGCCCACTTAGTTCTTTCTCTCAGGTGTTTTTTAGCAGCTAAATAAACTAAAAACTTGTACTTGAATGACGTGAATGAAGTAAACAAACACGCGCCCGCGAGGTAGCTGTAAATTAAATATGCAGAAATCCACGATGCCAAAATACTGTTAACTTAAATACCTAAGGCCCTCCACAGACTAGGATTTAGTAGTCGACAATTATTTGTGATCGACAACTAAAAGTTATCGACAACTAAATAACTTCGATAAAGGGATTCCACACACTAGAAAAACGCCCAAAAATGAAGGCCCTCGACCACTTTTAGTTGTCGACAACTAATAATTTGGGGTTTAGTTGTCGACCACTTGCGCCACAGACTACGTTTTTAGTTGTCGATAACTTTTAGTTGTCGATAACAAATAGTTGTCGACAACTAAATCCCTAGTCTGTGGAGGGCCTAAATTTGACAAAGTAAAGGTAACCAAATGAAGAAACGCGACAGGAAGTTCAATAACAATAAAATTTTCATTCAAGATGAGGCAGAAAACAAACTATTTAAAAAGGAAAAAAATGTTCAAATTTTGCGAACATGCTTCGCTGCGTGGTAGTGACAGCATCGGTTCAAATCAGTTAATTCACGCACAGGCGGACCACTCTATGTGTTCGTGGTTTAATATAGAGAATCTATGAGAGTTATGAATAAAGGCTCTGAAAATTGCACATTTAAATCACATCTCGGCTGAATATCCCAATAAGTTAAATGAAACCATAATCGACTCATGTATGGTGTTTTTTTCGCCTTCCTGGGTCGTCTAAAGCGTCTTACAGCGAAATTACTTTTGGCCGGTTAAGGTTAGACACAAGAAGTAATTTCGCTGTAAGACGCTTTAGACGACGCCAGGAAGGCGAAAAAACACCATACATGAGTCGATTATGGTTTCATTTAACTTATTGGGATATTCAGGGCGAGATGTGATTTAAATGTGGAATTTTCAGAGCTTTATTCATAACTCTCATAGATTCTCTATATTAAACCACGAACACATAGAGTGGTCTGCCTGTGATTCACGTGCGGAAGCTTGAGTTTTTGCCGACGGCTCAGTTTGCAGTCAATTTATCGGCCGCGTCTTTACTCGTGGTTCAAACACTTGAATTAAACTTGGATGTAATACTGCGCATTACCTTTTCTGTTTTGTAAAGTCCAAGAAAATGCTTTAAAATTGCGCGGTCTGTATTCAAAACCCACTTGACAGTACACCGACTTTGCAAACACACGGACTTTGTATTTACCTTCAAAAGCATCCTTAAATTTCCGTGTCTGAACTTTCTGGCCCCCAAAACTACAGCTTTGACTCCTTTCCCGTTCAGGCTGGATACCAGGTCTTTCTTCAAGGAAATCAAAGGAAAAATCACAAGACTAACTGTCTCAACAACTTTTCTTTCACCATGTCGAAAAACGGCACGAATCCAGTCAGTGAGCGCGACGACTAATGTATTCTTTAACTACTACGTTGATTCACTCCGATTTCTTCGAAATCAAGCACTCTTGATGAAAGCATCTTGTCTGGGCTTAACTGTGTTGTGTGTAACTTGCGAACGGAATCCCGGTGCAAAACAAACCATGAAGACCTTCCTCAAAACAAACGTTGCGACTCTGATTTGCCGACGAATGAACACATGTGACCTCTAGGCTTTAAAAAAGGCACTCCCGATTGTCCGAAACATCCACA